>JASKGM010027547.1:0-26944 GCA_034509205.1 Ceratonia siliqua | reverse complement strand
CTCAGGTTGTTCTGGCTCATAAATTGGTTCTGGGATTCTTGGCTCAAAGTTTACTCCTCTTAAATGTTGTCTTAATGGATTTATTTCTGGTTGATCAACTGATCTCCTAGGGTTAGAGTTTGGTGTTGATCTTCTTGTATCTAGACTTGAAGAAGAGGCAGATCTACTTAACATGGTAATAGATATGTCTCCTTCATCGTTTTGACTAATATCTTCTATTTGTAATTTCTTTAAAGGCGCTGGATTCGCAAGCTTAGGGAATTTCTGTTATGTAGGGAAATCTATCTCTTCATATCTTAATGTTTTTGGCACTAAAACAATTGTCATAGAAGGATTTCCTAATTCTATCAGCATGGTCTCACCTTTTAGTGATTCTTTTAAAGCTTTAAAATTCTGATGTGTTTTTGTAATTTTAAGGTCATTCTATACTGTAAAACCATGGGAGTAGTTCCTTGCTCCCATGATGCATCAGATCTTACTTCAAGAACTAATGCATTTCTTACATTAGAATCTTTAATTTTTGCTACATAATTGGGGAAACAGTCAAAATAGGCTGGACCATTATGTAGGTTTGTCTGAATAACTCCAACTATAGATTCTTTAAAATTTATCTGTCTTCTATCTCTAAGGCAAACAAAAACTGGTTTATTCAATCCTTGTCTGAAGTTTGGCTTTATAGCTATCTTGATCATCCCAAGATGAACCATTGATATCTTTCTTTATATCTTCTAACTGTGGCTTCGGCTTCTGGTATTACAAAGATAGCTTGTCGGCTACTTGTAATACTTTCTTCTCTTTCTATGGTTTGAGTGATATAGGAAAAATCAAAGGTGGTTTTCCTATAGATTTCTTCTGTCTTAAAGGTTGGCATGGACCAGTTCTGTAACTGTTCTTGCAGATTCTGGCTTGTTATTTCACTCTGGTTTAGAACATCTTATTCTAAGGTTTCTTTTGTTTCTGTAGCAGATTCTTGGCTATTATCTGTTCTATTGGAAGTTAAGCTCATTTGACTTAAGCTCCTAGTTCTATTATGGTATCAGAGCCTAGTTTGTTTTATAAACTAGCACATTTTTACATTTTCTACTTTCTGCATCTTGCATAAACTTTAAATTTGGTGGAAGCGTTGGTAAACCAGATAGGGCGTACTTGGCAGTAGTGTAAGACCGTTGGATTACCCTAGGTGTTTCCGTCAAGCCAAGTGAAAAGTAAGTGTTAAGCTACAGTAATTAGAATTTGTAAGAATGAGTTTATACATATACATATACATATATATATCCACCACATGATGATCAATACCAGGGACGGATGGAGGGGGCAAGGGGGGTCTTGGCCCCCCTCCTCCAAATTTTTTTTATATACATGTACTTATATATTTTTTAATAAGTTTGTGGGCTCATTTAAATTTATATATATATATATATATATATATTTATTGAATAATGATTATGTCAAGGACTGATGAAAATAGAAAAATATTTGAATTATCCTTTGATTGATCATTTAATTCGTTTGGTATTAACTATTTCTTACAGTGTATTTAACTTTTATAATTTAAATTTTTTAATATTAATTATTAAAATTTACTTTTATTTTCGGCCCCCTTTTATATGATTTCTGGATCTGTCCCTGATCAATACGTACTTAAATAGAAATAAAAAAACCCAAAAACTAACCCATAATTCACACATTAACAAAGAAAATTCAAAGGTAGAAAAAGCAAACAATTTTTGCATGCCAACCACAGGTCCAATGCTTCAAATGGAAGAAGGAGATAAACTAAACCCCCCTTAATTCACCCTACTAGAAAAGCACCTAAAATGGCTATAGAATCGATTTGGACATTGAACCTGGATAGGAAATGCGTTTGGAAGAAGAGAAAACGTAATAAACTAACTGGGAGAAGAGGGCAGAGCTGCTGTTATATATCGTCAATTCTCATGGTAATTCTCACTGTTATGTTCTGTGGGATGAGTTTGACGAAAACAATTCGTGAGATCTAGCCATGAAACGATGCTTTTCATTACGTAATATATTTTTCATGAGAGATTTTCGTGGGAAAGTATCTCTTGGATGGTATCTGTGAGAATGTTCGTGATCATGCTTTGCGCTACAATTTCACACTTTTTTTTGTTACGGTTTATCTCATGGACAACTCACGAACAACTCTCATAACATTTATGACCATGAGACGTTTGTCGTTATTTCTGAGAGATTATTGAGAGAACTTTCTTAAGTATTTCTTCAAGTATTTTCGTGAGAACTTTCGTGAAAAAGCACGCATTTTCTTGTAGTTTGAGAATATAGTAAAATAGTATTTAAAGAAGATTATTAAATTAAAATGGTAATTCAATTTGAAATCAATTTCTAACTTTTGAAATCCTCATATTTTAAAATAAGAAGAAAACCATTCTTTTTAAATGAAGAATTGAATTCTACTTTTAATTAGAGTCCAAACAACTCAAATTATGAAATAAGAGTTTAAAATCAAATTCTTAGGTTTTTGGAGTTCCGAACGGATCATATAACTATGCATAAGATGACCTGATGTAAAATACACTTGTCACATATTTTTCATGAATTTAACTAATCATTTTAAATAAAAAATCTTTTAATTGCTACAAATAAAAAGTCATGTTAATTATGATTAAATATAATTTTAAAAAATATTTAATTAGCATATTTTAACTTTACAGTTAGACAATTTAATCAAATAGAACAAAATATCATTTTAGATATAAATAAAATAGAATATAATGCTTTAATTCTGAATTGTTTTTTTATCTATGTACCTCGTTATTACTTAGGTGATTATTCTCAACTACTCACTTTTTATTTTTATTTTTATATACATTTCATTATTATTTAAAAACAAAACAAAACAAGTTTATTATTTTAAAGTTATATATAATAATAATATAAATAAATCATTAGCTATTTATTATTTTAAATGGCGCGTGTTTAACATGATTAAAAATTTTGGTTTTCTTAAATTAAAAGAATTAAATTACAAGTAGCTAAATGACAAAGATCTATTTTTTTTTTTGGTTAATACTATATTAAGATCCAATGTAGGGGCTGTTTGTTTATACTTATCGGATAAGGAAATTTTTACTTTTTCTTTAGGAAAAATAATTTTTTTTAAAAGAGAAATTATTTTATGTTTGAATACAATAATTAAAAATTTTTTTTAAAAAAGAGTAAATAATTTTAGATATGTAAATTTCTCTCTCTTCTTATTTTTCTCTTTATCATAAAAAATTATAATTTTTAACTTATTTTTATAAGAAATTTTCTCTATTTTTATTAATTTATTTATTTTTAAAAATTTAAATAAATAAATATATTTTTATCAAAATATATTATTTAAAAAAAAATAATTTATTCTTATAATATCAAATAAATAGGTCGTATAATTTCTGGATTATTCTCACATTTTGAAATTTTCGATGTGCCAGATTTGCAAATACAATACAACATCAAACCAAAAAGAAAAGTAAAAAAAGTCCGCTCAGCAATTTCAACTCGTTGTACCAATCGTAAAACTTCAAAGGAAAACCGTCGTTCTGTTTGTCACCCTTCTGTTTCCCTTCCCGGATTTTACTTCGTTTGACCCATATGTTTTCTTGGAGAGAGTGGCATTTCTCTAACTTCCGCACTCTCTCCTTTCTCCTTTCACTGTCGCCCGTTAATAACATTTCGAAAGAGTCACAGTTTTTGCATCATATGCTTCCTTTTCTCCAGCCAAAACCCTCCCTCCCCCTCCCTTTCAGCTCCTAAAGGCCAAATTTTGGAATTCTTTTTTCCCTTGTAGAGATCACAAGTTGTGTTAGGAATAGTTATTCTTCTCCTTCAAATGGAGTTTGTGGACAAAACCGTTAAGAAAGAGGTCAAGGGGGTTGGGATTATTTCGGGAACAGTGAAATCTTACGACCCATCGTCTGGGGTCGTTGAGATCGTATGCGAAGATGGTAATTCTGAGGAGTTGGAATCGTCTGACGTAGCTTCTCTTTTGCAAGGTGAACCAGAGCTCGCAAAGGGGAAGCGCCGGGTCGGACGGAAACCCAAAAAGCGGCGTCGAGTAGAAAGAAAGTATGAAACCAGAGGAAGTTCAGGTAATATTAGTGAGAATTTGGTAAGTTCCATGCCAAATAATTCTGAATTTAGGGGGATTTCGGATGGAAATGTTTCCCCTAGTGGGAATTTAAAAGTGAATGGTGAATTAGATAGTGGGTTGAAGAGAAGCCCGGATATGGGTAATGGGACGGGAGGGAGTTTGATTTTTAGCCCAGAATTTACTGGTAATCTGAATTGGAGTGCCAGCTCTAATGGGAACAAAGAAAATCAACGGAAGGAAAGGGGATTTGAAGAAAAATCGAAGGAAAATATATCTATTAATGGGAATACGGATTGTTTAAAAGATGGGTTTGATTTGAATGCTAGGCTTAATCTGAACGAGGATTTGGATCTGAATGATGGGTGTAGTTCACTTGTTAATACTGAGGATAGTTCAAAGAGATGGGATTGTATTGATTTAAATTTGGATGCTAATAATGACATTGATGTCAACCTGAACGTGACTGATTTTGGTTCCTCAGCAGTGGAAACATTGAAGCGGGAATGTAATTTTGATTTGAATGTGGAGGTATGTGATGAAGCTAAGGAAACTGAGGGTGATGCTAATGGAGACGGACTGTTAGAGCTAGGTGATATGTTTGGTAAGATGGGGCGGAGGCAAGAAGGAGAAACCGGTGTTGATCAACATTCTCTAGAAGATGATAGTCCTATGGGGAATTTGGATGATATCGCCAATTCTATCAAATTGACGGCAATTAATGGTTCCCTTGAGAATGCAGGTAAAGATGTTTCTTCAAGTTTGATTGTGGAAAAGGGAGATAGAATTTACCATGGAGGTATTGGGGCTATTGACTCTATTGGGGTTTCAAATGTTATTTCTGTTAAAGATTGTGAATTTGTGGAGGTTCGGCAAGAGCATAGTCCTTCTGAAGCTGGTATTGCTATAATTCATGAATATCAAGATGATCCAGGAAGTCAATGTAAACAAGGAAGTAGCCGAAGGAAGAGAAGAAAATTATCAGATGATCAGAAAACCACCGTAGAGACAGTTTTAAGGAGGAGTTCTCGCCGGGCATCAGCTAGAAAACATGATTCTAGCAACATAGCATTGCATGTGATGGATGATCCATTGATGTCCCCAGGCCCCAGTGCATTAACAGAAGAGAAAGCTATAATCTCTGCTTGTGAGCAATATGAACAGTGCAGCATTCTTCCGTCAAAGCTGCAATTGCCCCCTTCTTCTCAAAATTTGAAGTTAGATAATATTCCTGTTCTTGAACTTTTTTCCATTTATGCCTGTTTGAGGTCATTCAGTACTATATTATATTTGAGTCCATTTGAGTTGGAGGATTTTGTAGCCGCACTGAAGAGTGAAAACCCTAGTATATTATTTGACAGCATTCATGTTTCTATTTTGCAAACTCTTAGAAAGCACTTGGAATACCTTTGCAATGAAGGTTGCCAATCTGCATCCAATTGCCTGAGGTATATTTTATTTTTCCTTCTCATTGGTCACACAAATCAATCTGTTTGGTCTTGTTTTCTGTGTATTATATATTTTTTCTTCATGATTTCGTACAGGAATCTGAACTGGGAGTTGTTGGACCTGGTCACATGGCCCATTTTCATGGCTGAGTACCTTCTGATTCATGGTTCTGGATTTAAAGCTGGTTTTGATCTTAATTACTTTATGTTCAGAAGTGACTACCACAAACACCCTGTAACTGTGAAGATTGAAATTCTTCAGTGCCTTTGTGATGATATGATTGAAGCGGAAGCCATAAGGTTGGAGCTTAACAGAAGATCTTTGGTAACTGAGACTGATATAAATTGTGATCAGAATATGTATCTTGACATTTGCAAAAAAAAGAGAGCTCTAATGGATGTGTCTGGTGGCTCTTGCCTGACTGAAGAGATAGTCGATGACACAACTGACTGGAACAGCGATGAATGCTGCCTTTGCAAGATGGATGGAAGCTTAATATGCTGTGATGGTTGCCCTGCTGCATTTCACTCGAGGTGTGTGGGAATTGCAAATGACCATTTGCCTGAAGGTGACTGGTACTGCCCTGAGTGTGCAATTGGCAGACATAAGCCTTGGATGAAACCACGAAAATCACTTCGAGGAGCAGACCTGTTGGGCATTGATCCTCATGGCCGTCTTTATTTTAACAGCTGTGGTTACCTGTTAGTGTAAGTGTATGCATACATTTTTTCTAGGAAACCTACCGTATCAGTGCGTCCACCACTATTCTTTTGTTTTCTGTGTCAAATCTTGTTTGACTATAAGTGATTACACGTAGTTAACGCATATATAATAATACTTATGTTTGAGTGCACATGTAATCTGTATGCATAATATGTTTCTACATGAAATGGAGGCAGAGTGCATCTTAAAAAACATAGGTTTCTCCTTAATTTGGGGTGAGTTGCCAAATTATTTTCTGGGGAATGATCAGTGACTTCCAGTTGGAATTTTAGGCTCCTTGCTGACTGGACCCACTATATGACAAGAGGACATACTCTTATTTGGGGAAAACCTCAACATTCTAACATATAATTAATTCTGTAGTGGAATTTTTATTTCTCTAGCATGTAGTCTCCTTGCATTCCCCTGCAAGCTTTGTCATTCCTCATCAAACAGGACGTACATTGGACATCCAGGAGACAACCATTGGACAAGCTGATTTTTTTGCTCCTCCCCGTCTATTTGACCATTCTGTTTTGTCACGAACTGACTCTTCCCTAAAGTTAGATTTATCAGTGAATGAATTTGAACTTTCAAGTGAATATTTGTACTTAACTGCTTATCAATGTGGAAAATGCAAAGCATATCACAGTTATGAAGGACACAGATGTTTAAATCATTCTTAAAATTGGGCTGCTTTTGATCATCTTGCTATCTTCTTACTTTATCTGCTTGGTAAAAACTTTGCAGGTCAGATTCATCTGACATGGGATCCTTGTTCAATTACTACCACAGAAATGATCTACATGTTGTAGTTGAAGTGCTAAAGTCAGCAGATGCTTTATATCGCAGCATATTAATGGCTATCTACAAGCACTGGGATATCCCTGTTAACATAAATGGAGGAGCTAGTAAGTTAGAAGTCTTAAACCAAACTACCTGCAAAAACATGCATATGAAAGTAGAATATTCTGCTATATATACATCCTTTGCACCTTTTACATCTTCAGAAACATTTTTGGACAAGAATCAGGCTGATCACCGAAGAAATTTTGAAGAAAATTCAACTGTTGGATTTGGTATCCGTCTTGGCCAAGAGTTTGCAAAAGCTGGGAATCGGTTAGATTCAGTGACAACAATAGAAAGTCCTTTTGTTGCCTCAGAAGGATCAGCTGATACTACACAGATGAGATCAGCCATTGACAACCTTCAAACATATGGACTCCAGGATTCCAATAGACCTGAAGAGTCCTTGAATCTGTCTGGAATACCAGAAAAATGCTATCCAGTTGGTCACAGTTCTTTGACATCTTCTAGCTTAGATGCAAGATGTAAAATAAACTTAACATCAGCAGGGATTAGCTATACACCATCTACTGTGTCCACTGGGAATAGGGATACTTCAGAAATTCCTTGTGGAATTGACTACATAAACTATTACAGCTTTGCTCGAACAGCCTCATTAGTGGCAGATGAGTTGATGTCTAAATCACCTGAAAAGATCAATAAGAACTTTGTAATGTCTGAAGAAGACCTAATCTCAGAACAAGCGAAGGCCATTATTAAGAAATCTACGAACTTTTATTGGCCAAGTACTCAAAACATAGATGCAACAGCCCAAAAAGAAAAATGTGGGTGGTGCTTTTCTTGCAAAGTTCCAAATGATGACAGAGATTGCTTGTTTAACACACTGGCGATGCCTGTTTGGGGAGTGTCTAAAAGTAATTTAGTTGGGCTTCAACCCAAGAAGAACCAGAATGCCTATCTCAGAGATGTCATATGTCTTATTCTCTTCCTTGAGGATCGAATACGTGGGCTTCTCTCAGGTCCATGGTTGAATCCCCATCATACTAAGCATTGGCGTAAAGAACTTCTGAAGGCATCTGATGTTGCATCTGTTAAATGCTTATTGCTCACTGTAAGGATATACTTTATTTGTCTTTCTCAATCATATATATTACAAGCATTAGTACTATGACTAGCTGATGTTTTCGTTACAAGTTATGAGAAAATTACTTGTTTGATATCATTGGTCAACTCATTTATTATTCTAGAGCATTGGGCTAATCCTTGTAAACTTTTCTCACTAAACCTGACTATTGCTAATTAAGTGAAGAAAACGAAGAACTATTGTTGGTTTATGTCAATATGGTTTTAACCTTGCACTTGAGTGGATGGCTGGACTTTTTAAAGTTTCTATTAGCTCTATTTGTTGATTGCAAGATTGTCAAAATTGAGATCCTACCTAGGATTGGGCCAAGGAATCCTGACGATCACATCCTAGGATTCAATTAAGAATTTGTTAGATCCTATCTGCCTATGAAAATAAGTTTTGAAATAGTACATATGTTTGTTAAAGAATCATTAATAAGCAAAATAACATCCTAATCCTCATTAATATAAAAATAACTTCTTAGAAACATTAGTCCATGCACATGTATGTTGAATACTTGAATTAAATATTAGAAGCTATATTCCTATACATTAAAAACAAAACATAATTTATCAAAGTTAAAGAAGTATTTTTTTTGAATAATCTGGATTACACAACACAAATTGTTGAGGTTTCTCCATCTAAGTGTAACAAGAAAAAGTTATAGTATGGCAAGCTAAACTCAGATAGAGCCAGTTGTACAATTAAGAGTTGTGTATGCAAAAGTCATAGCGTCGCTTCCTCTTCTTTTCTTGTTTAGCAATGTAGTGCAATTGTTTTGATTTAAAGCTTGAGAGTAATCTATTAAATTCTTCTGATTTTCTGATAGAACCTTTGGGTAAAACTTATCCCCAAAAACTAGCTCGTGACGGGAGGGTGCCCAAGAAATGCACTGATGGGAACCCAAAGCAATAAAACAGAAATGGACCTTGATACTGATGAAACAATGATATATTGATAGAAACAGTGCCAAACAACACTGGAAATACACTGGAAAGTAATAACAGTGAAAGAAATGCAAGACAAAATACAAGAACAGCAACACACAGTGATGCACTCTCACAGAAAGCTCCTCACAAACACTCACAGCACAAAGAACACCAATCCTAGCAGCAGCTAGGCCAAACTAGCCAATATGGGATGCTAGCCTCCCCTCACACAACCACAATACTCAGCATACCCCCGGCAGCCCATTCACCTTTTATTTGCTTTTCCCTCCCTCCAGCTGCATGGCAGCCTTCCTTGCCTAACCATCCCCCCATCCTACGGATCATTAGCCACATATGTTGTGTGGTTGTTGTCCCTTTTACCCTTCCCTTTTCTAAATTACCCCCGGGGTCTATCATTACGCCCCTACACTTTCACCTTATCCTCAAGGTGAAGGTTTGCAAATTGCTCCACCCCAGAAGTGGCTGTCTCCCATGGTAGTTCTGGTGTAGTTCACTTTAGCCTGCTTCAATTCCATTAATAATACTCCTGCTACAGCTTCCTGGACAGTAGTACTGATTTCAAGCATGCTTACCACCGAAGACATGGTGGGCCTATGTGATGACATCAGATTCATGCATGGAGAGCTACCTTGAACTTCACTATAACCTCCGGTGTCATGAAATTTGAATCCGACCTTGGATCCACTATCTCTGTTAGATTATCTTTCTCTTTCAAGGGGTGTGCCCAATCAAGAAAATTGATGCATTGGTTAACGGTGCTGCCCCTCCCACTAACAATTTGCAATGCAACAATCCCAAAACTATACACATCAGCTTGGTCCTATTCCTCAAGCTCGGCCATCCCAAAATCAGATATCGTTGGATCAAGATCCTTATCAAGCAAACACATTAGTGGCCTTGATGTCTCTATGAACGATCTTCAGTCTTGACTCTAGACGGAAATCAGCCAAGCCTCTAACAATATCAATACAAGTCTTGTACTGACCAATCTAAATTTAATTGACCTTCTTCTGGGCCACATAAAGCACGAGCGAGGTTATTGTTCGCCATGCATTCATACAACAACAACAGTTGGGCAATCATCAAAGCCACCTCATTGGCTTCTGTCCCCGAATTAGTGAAGAAATCAACCTTGAGTTCTCCTAGAAAATTAGATGCCAGCATCTTAGTAAAATCAATTATAGCATGGTTCAAATAAGGGACAGTGGCATGTTGCAAGAGCTTATCATGGTGGATAGTTGCATCACGCACATCAGGGTGGCAATGCGCACATGAAATAGTGGTAATTATACCCGCATCATTTTGGTATGGCTGATCATTTTCATCAAACAGGTATTGTATTTTGCTCTCAATCCCCTTTAATGGTTGCTGTAATAGTGGCCGTTGTAGGTGGGGAGATACTCCTTGCCTCCTTTCAAGGAGTCAAATGTTGAAGGCTCTCTTGACCTACCTAGATTCCATTGGGTTGTAGTTGTTGGGCTGTTTTGGCCCAATTCCCATACTCCAGCATTTTTGTTTGGGTTCTCTGCTAGGCCCAAATCTGGAATACCCAATTTCCTTTGAATACCGTCTAGTCCATGTATTTCCTAGTATCTAGCCCTTTAATCCTCTGTTTTAGGCTAGTGCTCTTACATGAATTAGGTTTTTGGGCCCAATCAACCTAATTCCACCCTACTCCCCTTCTCCACCTCATTGACCATTGCCCTCCTTAGAAGTTGTTCTGCAACCTCCTTCAAACAGAGGTCCTCCTTCAACAGGCAGTCAACGGTTCATCATGCTTCCTGAACTCAGCCGACTCCCCTACTTCCTTGAAGGTGATGAGATCTTCACCGGCTTTTTCCTTTAGGTTTTCTTCTCCGGTCTAAGCATCCCCTGCCCCTTCTGAGGCTTCCAAGGCAATAGATTCCTCGGTGCTCACTATCTCCGGGGATCTTTCCACCATTGGCCCATTATTTGTATTCTCCATCACTGGACTTTTTCTAGTCCGGGTCCTCCAGGACTTTCTTATATCTTCCATACACTCTTTTAACCACGCTGCTTCCCTCTCCGATTTGCTCAATTTGTTTCGCCTCTCCAAGTGGTGATTTCACATCTCCCCCATTTCATTTTTTAGAGTACCTACTTCGCCTCTCAAATTTTCAAATCCCCTTTCAATCCTCTCAACCCTCTCCTCAATCTTAGATTCCTGGATCTTTCGCTCTGATACCAAATGATGGAAACCCAAAGCAATAACATAGAAATGCACCAAGAAATACTAATGAAAAACTGATATATTGATAGAAACAGTGCCAAACAACACTGGAAAGTAATAACAGTGAAAGAAACGCAAGACAAAATACGAGAACAACAACACACAGTGATGAACTCTCACGGAAAGCTCCACACAAACATTCTCAGCACAAAGAACACCAATCCTAGGAGCAGCTAGGCCAAACTATCCAATAAGGGATGCTAGCCTCCCCTTCACACAACCACAAGACTTAGCATAGCCCCTCTGGCCAGCCCCTTCACCTTTTATTTGCTTTTCCCTTTCTCCAGCTGCATGGCAGCCTTCCTTACTAATGTATATCAGGGGAGACAACTCACAAATAGCAAGGAAAAGAGCCAGAAATAGAAGAAGAGGAGAAGATGAACATTATTAGGGCTCTCTCAACCGAGAAGCAACCCGTCGATCTGATATATTACTCAAACATCACAAAGATATCCAGAAAATACAACCAGCGGGAATAAATAAGGAAATGCAGTTACTGTAGCTACAGAAATAAAAGCATCTGCGCAGCACATGACAACTTACTGGAAACAGAACATAACACATATAATAAGCATAAAATAGACAGCCACAGACACAATAACTAAAGAACATAATAGAGGATGCTCGTGCATCAGTCCCTCCCGCTTGGAAATGTGTCTTCTCCTGGGGTAAAGGCACATCTCATTTCTTCATAAATTTCTGGATCCATACTTTTCAAATCATCTTCAGCAACCCAAGTACTCTCGGTGGCAGGTTTTCCCAACCATTTGATCAGAAATCTGCAGTAGGGAATACCTCTTCTAGACACAGTTTCTTTGACATCAAGGATTTCTTCAAGAACATCAGGTGGGTTAACTGGGAAGTTATTAAATTGTTCACTGATGGGTGTCATTTCCCCTTCTAACCCTTCAGAAGGATATAGGTTTGCTACATTAAATGTAGGACTGACTTGTAAAGTTGAAGGCAATTCAATCAAATAGGCATTCGCGCTGATCTTCTTTAGTACACGGCAAGGGCCAAATTTTCTAGCTTTAAGTTTATGGTACGTACCCTTAGGAAATCTCTCCTTCCTGAGATGAACTAAAACTATATCCCCTTCATTGAATTCTTGGGACCTACGATGACTATTTGCACTATGGGCATAGGCAGCATTATTGGCTTTCAGGTTGTCACATACTTCTTTGTGGATTTTTTTAACTTGTTCAGCAAAAGCCTCGCCATCTGCACTAACTCTGCTATCTGGGGATATTGGTCATAAGCAGCCTCAAAGGGGGTCTTCTTGATGGTTCTGTTCACAGAGTTATTAAAGGCAAATTCAGCTTGAGGGATGATCATGTCCTATGCCTTGACATGTTTGCCTACAAGACACCTTAACAGGTTACCTAGGCTTCGATTTACCACCTCTGTTTGACCATCTATTTGAGGATGGCAAGTACTGGAATATTTGAGCTGAGTGCCCAACTTCTTCCACAATGATCTCCAAAAGTGTCCCATGAATTTGACATCTCTATCAGAAACAATAGATGAAGGGAGTCCATGCAGCCTAACCACTGCTCTAAAAAATAGCTCAGCTATATGGGACGCATCAGCGGATTTAGAGCAGGGTATAAAATGTACCATCTTTGAAAACCTATCCACAACAACAAATATGGAGTCATGACCCTGGGCTGTTCTAGGAAGTCCCAACACAAAGTCCATACTCAAATGGACCCACGTGGTTGTCGGTTCGGGTAAAGGTGTGTATAAGCCAGTATTTTGAGAGTTACCCTTGCTAAATTGGCACCTAGAACACCTCTTCACCAATCTGGCTACATCTTTTGCCATACCTGGCCAAAAGTAACGGTCTGTTGCCATGGCCAAGGTCTTATCTCTGCCAAAATGTCCTTGTAATCCATTTCCATGGAGTTCTCGCAAAATCTGCTCTCGTAAAGAACCCATGGGAACACATTCCCTCTAAACAAGTATCCTTCATGGAACCGAAATGGTAGCTTCTCTTTAGACTTAGACCCTTGTAATTCTTGAAACACTTGCTGGAAATCTGGGTCAATTTGGTACTGTACCTTCAATTCTTCAAATCCCACCACTTCATTACTCAAACCCGTGAGAAGGAAAGAGCATCTGCTTAAAGCATCAGCCACCACATTAGATTCCCCAGATTTATACTTTACTGCAAAATGGAATTCATCAAGGAAAAAACTCCATTTGGCATGCCTGTTGTTGAGTTTTCTTCTTGAGCTCAAATGTCTTAAAGCTTGATGGTTTGAAAACACCACGAATTCCCTATAAGCAAGTTAGTGCTGCCAATGTTGTACAACCCTTACTAAAGCATAAAACTCTAAATCAAAGGTTGAATACCGAAGTATCGCATTTGATAACTTCTCACTAAAATACTCAATTGGTCTCCCTTCTTGGCTCAGGACTGCACCAATTCCCTTATGGGATGCATCACATTCCACTACAAATAGCTTGGTGAAATCTGGTAAAACCAGTATAGGGGCCTCGGTTAAGTGTCCTTTGATTTCTTCAAAAGCTTTTTGAGCTGCTATAGTCCAATTAAATTGGCTGTTCTTCAATATATTGGTAATAGGGCTCATTATAGAACTGAAATTCTTGATGAATCGCCTGTAGAATGAAGCTAGGCCACTAAAACGTCGAACATCTCTCATTGTTTGAGGTACTGGCCAACTCTTGATAGCATTAATCTTTTCAGGGTCAGGATGTAACCCCTGTGCTGACACAATAAAGCCTAGAAACACAACTGCACAGTTTAGGAAAGTGCATTTTTTTAAGTTCACAAACAACTTTTCTTGCTGCAACTTCTCCAAGACTGTCCTAAGGTGCCCCAAATGTTCTTCTGTTGTCCTGCTGTAAATTAATATGTCATCAAACTAGACAACGACAAAATGGTTCAAAAAAGGCTTCAACACATCTGTCGACTGTCATTACCCTCATAAATGTGCTTGGGGCATTTGAAAGCCCAAAGGGCATCACCCTCCACTCATAAAGGCCATCTGGAGTTTTGAAAGCTGTCTTCCACTCATCCCCATCTCTTAATCGAATTTGGTGATAACCACTCCTCAAGTCTATCTTTGAAAACACTTTGGCTCCTGCAAGTTGGTCTAACATCTCATCCAAATGAGGGATAGGAAAACGGTACTTGATGATAATCTTGTTAATGGCACGGCTATCAACACACATTCTCCAATGCCATCCTTTTTTGGAGTGAGTAAGGTTGGATAAGCACAAGGACTTTTACTCTCCCGAATCAACCCTTTGTACATGAGTTCCTCCACTTGTTTTTGTATTTCAATTCTTTGCAAAGGTGGCATCCTGTAAGCAAGCAAATTGGGTAATGTTCCCCCTGGTATCAAGTCTATGGCGTGCTGGATATTCTTTTTTGGAGGTAGACCCCTAGGTAATTGGTCCCCACTTAGTTCCATAAACTCCTTCAACAAGTTCTGGATTTCCTTGGGGTACTCTTCTGGCTTCTCTTTCTTTTGTTCTTTCCCCATCACCTTGTTAAATAACACAAACAACCTCTTCCTCCTTAGTATGTACCTCAAATCTGCTGCCAGAAACAATAGCAACAGTTTTGTCTTCTTTGGTTGTATGATTACTCCCTAGGTTATTTTCTTTAATTGGGTGTAGTGTATACTTCTTTCCTTCCCTCAAAAAGGAGTAAGTGTTTGGTCTGGCTTTATGTTCCACATCATTATCAAACAACCAAGAACTCCCCAATAATATATGGCCCACATCCATAGGTACCACATCACACATTGTTTTATCCTCTAACTTATCACCCAACATAAATTGCACTAGACATCTAGAAGTAATGGAAATCCCCTTACCTTTCTTGAGCCAATTTATCTTGTATGGATGAGGATGTTTTTCTGTTGCCAGCCCTAATTTCATCACTGCTTCTTTGGAGATAACGTTCTCCATGCTGCCTCCATCTATGATTAGGCTGCATACCTTTCCTTAGCACCTCACATGAGTTTTAAAAATACTGTGCCTTCTCCAATCTTCTTGTTCACCCCCTGTAGTGTTTGTCATTACTCTTCTGACGACTAAAGATTCTCCTTGAACTGGATATACATCGATTTCTTCACCCTCATCAGCATATTCATCATACACCGGTTCAATGCCCTCATCATTCTCTTCATCCTCCACCAGATTAACTGTTGGGGATAGAGGCGTGTAGGATGTCCCTTCTCACCACAACTGAAACAACAAATTTGGGAACCATTGTCCAGTTTCAAAGCACCTACTTCCATACTTGTCATAGGAATAAATTTCTCTACACCTTTCCCTTTATCCAGCTGACTAGTACCCCCCTTATTACCTCTGTTTGTTGCATTATATGTCTTCCCAGCACTTTGTGAAGCTCCCCCTATCTTACCATACATGTTTTTTCTTATTCCACCCCTTGACATACGTTTTTCTGGTATCAAAGCCATTCATCTAGCATCTTCAAGGTTAGTTGGTCTGTTTACTCCCATTTCATCTACTATGGATGGGTGTAATCCCGACAACCATCTTGCTGTCATTTGCTCAGTATTCTCATTCAACCCAACCCTTATTGATAGGTTGTTGAAGTCTGAATCATATTTTTCCACAGTCTTCTCTTGTTGTTTCAAAGTGTGAAACCTACCAGATAGTTCTAGTAAATAATCTGCAGGGAGAAATTGTTTCCTCAACTTAGCCTTCATATGTTCCCAAGTATTAATCTTGGGTTTCTGCTGCATAGAGCTTAGCTCCTCTACCCTCTTCCACCATTGGAGTGCTGTGGATTTCAACTTTAGCTTCACAAACAAGACTTTCCTATCCTCCCTCATAGGTTTCCACTCAAAATAGTTCTCCAAACTAGCTTCCCAATCCAGATAATCCTCTACATGTACTTTACCCATGAAGTCAGCCACTTCTATTTTAACCCCACCCCCATTCAAGTCTAGGGCGCGCACTATGCTTTCCTCTAGCCTTCTCTGGTTCACTCTCGCTGCTGGTCCGGCCTCATAGAATGGGTTTTCAAGTCCATGGGTGGACATGTCTTCACTATAACTATCTTCTTGGTTGTCTAGCTCACTTGGATCACCCATTATAGAGTGGGTCCTTGCTGGAAGTCATGTTCGAACTTCAGCTCTGCCTTGTTGCTGGAGTGCTTGGACTGTTCTGGTTAGCGCTTCAACTGATCTCCGAATTTTTGCTATCTCCACTTGCTGCTCTTGGTTCCCTCTTCCTCTGCCTCTAGCACGACCGGCCATAGGCTCTGATACCACTTGATGTATATCAGGGGAGACAACACACAGATAGCAAGGAAAAGAGCTAGAAATAGAAGAAGAGGAGAAGATGAATAATATTAGGGCTCTCTCAACCGAGAAGCAACCCGTCGATCTGATATATTACTCAAACATCACAAAGCTATCTAGAAAATACAACCAGCGGGAATAAATAAGGAAGTGCAGTTACTGTAGTTACAGAAATAAAAGCATGTGCGCAGCACATGACAACTTACTGGAAACAAAACAGAACACATATAATAAGCATAAAATAGACAGCCACGGACATAATAACTAAACAACATAATAGAGGATGCTCCTGCATCACTTACCTAACCATCCTCCCCATCCTACGGATCATTAGTCACGTGTGTTGTGTGATTGTTGTCTCTCTTACCCTTCTGTTTTCTAAATTACGCCGGGGTCTATAATTTTTAAGCAAAAGAAATTATTTTCTCATAAATAAATCCCAAAATTTGGTAATTTGGTTCAATAACTGGTAAGACAATCTTCCTTTTGTTAACTTTTTTTTTTTATTAATCTTGTAGTCCTAAACAATTTTGATATAGTAACCAAAATACCAGTTCCTCTTAACTTCGAAGGTTATTGTAAATATTAGATAGTGAAAAGAAAGTGAGAAGAATATGAATGAGATCACTAACTTGATTTGTGTGTATTTATAATTTAGAAACTAGGTCTAGTACAGTGTACTATTGTGCAAGCCCAGCCCCTTAGGTTTAAACATATACACATCTCTTAACCTAATCGTCAAGTTCGCTAACATTTCCCGTCAAGCTAGAGCATATATATTAGACATGAATGTGCCCTATTCTATTGCCATGGAGATCTTTCGTAAAGATATATGTTAATTGTTCATCAGTCTTTATATGTGAAGTCTTTGTTGAATCTTTTCACGAACAAAATGACAATCAACCTCAATGTATTTTGTCCTTTCATGGAACACAAGATTAGACGTAATATGAATAGCCACTTGATTATCACACCAAAGTTTCATAGGACTCCTTCCTTAAAACCAATCTCATCACTTAGACGTTGCACCCACATTGTTCCTTCACAAGTTGCTTGGGTCATAAACTGATATTTTGATTCGGTCCTTGATTGAGCATCCACATTCTGCCTCTTACTCTTCCATGAAACTAGATTACCTCTTACAAAGACACAATAACTAGATGTTGAGTGTTTGTCTATTGGGGAACCAGCCCAATCTTCATAAGATAATTCCTCCACATTAAAATGCCCATGATTATGATATAGTGTACCACGCCCCTTTAGATATTGGAGTATATGCATAATAGCTTCCCTGTGAGTAGTCCTCGAAGATGACATAAATTGAATAATGACACTTACTGGAAATGCAATATTTGGGCGGGTCACTGTAAGATAATTGAGCTTCTCGACTAACCTCTGATATTTCTGAACATCTTGAAAGCCATCTCCATCTTCAGTTGTGAGCTTTATGTTAGTGACCATCAGGCTTTCACATGATTTGGCCTCTATCATTCTTATCTCCTCAAGTAAGTCTAAGGTATACTTCCTCTATGAGAGGAAGATACATTTCTTGCTTCGAGCAACCTTAATACTCAAAAAGTATTTCAAAGGACCGAGATCCTTTGTTTGAAATTGAGTTTGGAGGAACACCTTAAGATCACCAATACCTGCTTCATCACTGCATGTAATCACTATAGCATCCACATACACTATTACCAAGAGAATGCATCATTTGTCAGATTGCTGATAGAAAACTGAATGATCAAAGTTACTTCTTTGTAACCCAAATTGTAAAACCACCTGACTGAATCTTCCAAACCAAGAACAAGGAGACTGCCTTAGGCCATATAAAGATTTCTTGAGTCAGCATGCTTTCCCATTCTCTCCCTGAGCAAAGAAGCTGGGCGGTTGCTCCATATATACTTCCTTTTGTAGATATCCGTGCAAGAAGGCATTCTTAACATTGAGTTGATGCAGAGGCCAACGATAGGTAGCTGCAAAAGATAAAGAGCCCAACAGAAGCAAGCTTAGTAACTGGAGAAAAAGTATCAGAATAGTCAACTCCATAAGTTTGGACATTACCTTTAGCAAGCAAGCATGCCTTCAACCGAGCAAGGGAGCCATCATGATTAACCTTCACAATATAAACCCATTTACATCTTAATAACTTTTTTACCATCGGGAAAAGGAACCAAATCCCAAGTTTGATTTTGGGTAAGTGCTTTCATCCCCTTGAGCATAGTTGCGTGGCACCCATCATGAGCTAGTGCCTCAGTATCTGTAGTGGGGACGAAAAGGGAATCCAAGGAGGCTAGAGTAGAGGAAGAAATGCCAATGTATGAAACATATGAAGAAATAGGATAAGTACAAGTATCTTTACCTTTTTGTAGAGCAATGGGAAGGGCAAGATTAGAAGTGGCAGGTGAATCAATAGGCTCTTGGGATGAAGAAGCAGGTACCGGTATTGAGTCAAAAGCATCATTGGGTGCCACAATTTTTTGCTTTGACCGACTAATGTAGATCTGTGAATAGGGAACTATATAAGTAGGTTGGACATTGGTGGACACATGGTCAATAGAACCTGCAAAAGGAGAGGAAACAGTGGTGGAATGTATTTGATAAACCAAGAAATCATCATTAGAATCCACAATGGAAGGAGTAGAGTCACAAGTGAAAGGGACATTCTCAAAAAAGGTAACATCCACATATTCTAGATATCTGCCCAAGTCTGGAGAATAATAACGATATCCCTTCTAGTGACGTGGATATCCAAGAAAATTATACTTGAGAGAATGGGGATTTAATTTAGAAACCTGGGGGCAAACATCTTGAACAAAACAAGTGCAGTCAAAAGCTTTAGGAGGAAAGAGACCTGGAGGGGAAGAGAATAGCATGTGGAATTTTATTTTGAAGAACAGAACATGGCTTATGATTAATCAAATAACAAGCTGTAGAAACTGCATTAGCCCAAAAGTGTTTAGAAACTTTCGTATGAAACGTAAGAGCTCTAGCAACTTCCATTAAGTGTCTATTCTTTCTTTTAAGTTACCCCATTTTGCTGTGGAGTAACAATAAGGGAGGATTAATGCACAATGGCATGTGTAGTCATATAAGAAGTGAAAGCAGAAGAAAAATATTCTGTCATTATTACTGCGTAAGATATGCACAAGAAGATCAAATTGAGTGCGAATTTTAGCACAAATGGCACACAATATAGAAAATAACTCAATGATTTTTCATTAAATAAGGCCAAGTAACTCGAGAGTGATCATCAACAAAAGTAACAAAATACCAAACACTAGACTTAGTAGCAATAGGACAAGGACTGCACACATCAAAATAAACAATCCCAAAGGGGGACGCATCTTGTTTATTGAGTCGAGAATGATAAGTGACCTTATGATATTTGGCAAACTAACATGACTCACAATTGAAATAAAAAATAGACTTTAAACTAGAACACAGTTCATTCAAGGCGGCCACAAAAGGATGACTCAAATGACAATGAAGCTTAAAAGGAGATAAACTACTGGAGCAAGCAACTGACTGTGGCACAGAAGCATGTATGTCTTCTAGAACATACAATCCATTGGACTCATGACCTTTACCAGTAATCTTCTTCGTCCCAAAATCCTAAAACAAACAACAATTAGGAAAAAAGTGAATACTATAATGAAGAGCATGGGTAATTTTATTAACAAATAACAAATTAAAAGGTAATTGAGGTAAGCACTAAATTAACTCTAAAGAAAGGGATGGTGTGGGAGAAGCATGTTCACTACCATTTACAAGGGTAAATGATCCATTAGCGAGGGTAACATTGGGCATATCAGAATAAGATTGAAAAGAGGAAAGGATACCTATATTTCTAGTCATATGGTCAGTCGCACCTAAGTCAATGACCTAACTACAAGAACAAGAAGAGAAACAAGTAGCTGAGTTACTTGAATGAACAAGAGTAGCAGTGGATGACAGGCCTATGCCCTATGAGCTTGAAACTCGTGTGCATCGTTTTAACTTCCTAGTCTATCAATCTAGGATTAGGCAGTATTCCATCTTTGGCAACAACATTAGCAAACCTCTGTCCCTGTGATTGCCCTTTGGACTATAGGCTTGCCATTCAACTTCCAGCAATATTTCTTTGTATGCCTAGTGTCTCCACAATGGTAACAGGTCTAGGGGCCATCATCTCGTCCACCACCATCTCGTCTGCCCCGACCTCTGCCCCGACCTCCACAGGAACCACCAGCTCTACCACCACCTCGATCTCTACCTCTACCTCCACCTTTACTGACTAGAGCATTGGACTCACTGGCCTTAGGGGTAAGACTCTTATCAGCATCCTTAGACACTCGGAGTAATCGAGCATACACATCACTAAGTTATGGAAGGCTCCCCCTATAAGTAGCTGTGTGCGTGCAACATCACATTCAGAACTCACACTTGCAAGAAAGCATTGAACTAGTATATGCTCTCCTAGTGTTCCTGCATTTTCTTAATATCTATAGTGATTCGAAACATTGCCTACATCTCCTCAGATGCTCGCTTAACTTGGGTATAATATTCAAATTAAGTACAACCTTTCTATTCAGCTTGATAAATCTGCATGAACAGTTCATGAATGTAAGATAAGTCCTATTTACTCCCATACAAGAACTCCAAGTGGTCCCATACGTCCTTCACAGTATCACAATGCTAAGTAATGTCATCCAAAGCAGGATCCAAAGTATTTTGAATCGGATTAAATAATTTATCATCCTCCATTATCCATTTCTTCCTTGCCACCTTATCAATCTCAAGCAGCGGAACATCTGTCAAATGATCTCCCTTGTCAATACTTGACAAGTAACGTCGGGTGGTCCGCTTCCACTAAAGATAATCCTTCCATTGGGTAAATTTTCGATTCGTAATCTTCGTGTTTGAAAACACCCAAAGAATCTTTCTCCTTCAACCAAAGAATACAACCAGCAGCTCACCCCATCAAAATGGGTGGCCTAAGATAAAGAAGACAACAAGGAAACAAGACCAGGAAGAAAAAACCAGTCCAGAAAAAGCACCAAATCAGAGGAAACTGCCCCAAATTGCTCCATTCTCCTTCCACCCAGGCTAAATTGACATCAAACAGACCCAATCGCACCTCTCTGGCTTTGTCCCAGGCCAGAAAACTGCCTCTGCAAAAAAGAGAGAAGAATATTAATGGGATCACTGACTTGATTTTTCAGGTTCCCTATGGTGCCTACTTATACTTTAGAAACTAGGTCTGGTACAGTTGTACTATAGTGCAAGCCCAGCCCACTAGGTTTAGACTTTAGACATACACACATATCTCTTAACCTGCACCAAGCTCTCTAACACTTGTGCTTTCAGCTGTCTGCTGTCTGCATCAGGAACCTAGTCATCTTGAGATACTTTGTCTGCAACTTCTAGCTGTCTTTGACAGAAAGAGAGTTTTCAAAGCGCAATTGTATAGTCAGTCTTTCATTTAGTTGTGTCTTCAAGGGGAAGAGTCTTGAATAAGACCATTCTTTACTTTTGTTTGGTGACATATTTCGTTGACAGATCTGAGCTGTAACTCTTGTCAATAAAACTCCTACACTTGGCTAAGTGGGAGCTTCATTTGAGTCTGCTCCATACTGTTTGAGGACACACTAGACAGAGTCAAGAGGGACTGACCCAACCCAGCAGAAGGACAGGTTTTAAGTTGCGAACTGGATTCTTTGGAAACACACCATGCCTCATGATTTATTTGATTCCACAGTCTAACTAATGATGGTCTGGTCCAGACAGCTTCAAGTATAGAACTGAATTTCTCCCTTGGTTTTGGATTTAAGATTGGGAAATTCAATGATCTGACTTGTGATTGTGACAACCTTGGTTATCTCTTAAGATTAAGGGGAGGGGAGAGACTAGAGAGTCGAGAATTGGTTGAGGTCATGATAAATTATTAATTATCTTATTGTATTTCATGTTTCATTGATAATGGATATACACTTTTGGGTTACCTTGGTGTACCATGTAGGGTGGGTCTTCATGAATATCTTTAATTTGGTAATATATATTTATTATAACTGGCTGTATACTGGCTTACATGGGATATATGATGCTTCTGTTGATTTTGAAGCTGAAATAATTTGTTTTTGTAGAATTACTAGATCTCAAGCCTGCTCGCCACAAAAGAATTATTTCTATTGAAGTGGTTAGCGGGGCTCAGATCATTTGGGTTTTGTATTTACATTGTCCACTGGTCCAAACTAAGTATCATTAATATTTTATGCAGTTAGAATCCAATTTGCAGCTTCGTGCACTTATGCCAGATTGGTTAAAACACGTGGATTCTGTTGTTACTATGGGTTCAGCTTGTCATTTTGTGGCCAGTTCATTACGCACATCTTCAAGGCATAGTATCGGAAGGAAAAAGACTAGGTATCCAGATACAGAGTCGAACTCGTCTTCTAACACTACTAGTGGTTTAGGAATATATTGGTGGAGAGGTGGTAGGCTTTCACGTCATTTATTTAACTGGAAGGTTATGCCTCATTCCTTGGTTACTAAGGCTGCTAGACAAGGTTTGCAAATTATTTTCCCTTGTCTATCATTGGCAGTGGTAGTTTTAAGTGTTAATTAATCTTAATGATTATTTTGAATTTGTCTGAAGTTTGAAATTCTGCAGGTGGGTGTACAAAGATACCCGGCATGCTATATCCTGAGAATTCAGATTTTGCAAGGAGAAGCAAATATGTTGCTTGGCGAGCTGCTGTTGAGAGATCAATTAGTGTTGAGCAGCTTGCTATCCAGGTATATCTTGACCTGCTGACTGCTCTTGGCATCTGACTTTAATGGTGTTAATCCCTTATTGTAATTTGGGTTACACATTTCAGGTCTTTAACCAAGATATTGTGGTTTGATTATTTGAGATAATATTCACTTTTTTTGGGTACTTTAAACATGAAAACCTGAAAAGTTTTCTGTTGCACTCTTTTTTTATTCAGTAAGTAGTGTACAGGAGTTTCTCTAGAAATTACAATATTAAGGTATCAACTCATGCAGGAGGGAGAAAGGGGATCTTGCATGTCCATTTTGTCCATTGCCATTTGTTTGGCAATCGAATCATATTGCTTGCAAATTTTATTATTGAATGATTTGATATGAAATCATCAGTATAATGCTTCATATTTTACTATAGTAGTGCATGTGATGCCATAGTGTGACAGGAATTTACAATTGAAGTTTCAGTAGTCTCTCCAAACTTCTTTATTTGTATGTTTGTTAGTCATGAAAGATAGTCTTGGTAACCATGAAGAACATTCAGTTTCCTCTTTTTGGCTTTAGACCCTTGCTTGGCTAATCAAATCTGTTGAGAATATGAGGAGAGCAGAAGTTAGAGAGAATTGGAAGGGAATTGTCAGAATATATTATTAAAAGACAATGACACAGTATATAACACTGACCCTCGAGCTCTATTTATACCAATACTATATCATCACAAAGACACTTGTGCCCTTTACTTTGGGTGCACTACAAGTAACTCTTTTCTTAACCTACAAGACTTTCCTAAATCCTTAACACCTGCTAACGCTCCCCCTCAAGCTGAAGCTTTCCATAGCTTACAGCTTGTTCAAATAAAACCCAACTCGAGCGAAACAAAGAACAATAAACAATTCAAATAAAAGAATTCAACCATCAATCCAAGAACTTAAGCAACTAGAAGTCTCCTTGACACCCACAATACCAAACATAAACACCCTTACTAGTGCGCCAAGTATTCATTCCTTGACGCCCAAAATACCAAACATAGAAGGAACTCATTGTCAAGCTCACACAATATTAACACCCTTAGTTATTAAAATCACAAATAATGGCAAACCTCTGAAATGCATTATTAGACCACAAGAGAACCCAAATTGCAGCTAGGAGTGAGCTATATTACTGAAAGTAGCAAGGAAAAGGCTTGGGCATGTTTCAGATATGTGGGTCAGCCTTTTCTGCACCAGAATCCAATTATTCTCTTACTGGAAAAGAGCACAGACCATGCTTTGTTAACGTGCAAAATCTTTGCCCACAAAGAAACCGGCAATAGCACTCAACCCAAACTAAAAGAAAAAACGTGTTACCAATGCCTGATGGAGACCACACAAAGGTCAGCGCAACTCAGCCAGGAAGGTGTGGCACTTAAAGTCTCAGGATACCTTCCAGGTGCTGCTGCAAAATATATCCCAAGTTTGTGATTTGCGACTTCTCAGCAGAAATGTGCAAGACTCACAACAGAAGAAGCAAAATAATGTGATCGAGTTTGGCAGTTTCAGAATGTTGCTGCAAACCAGAATACTCCAACTGCTAAGGGTTCCTAGGACCACAATTCCTCTAATGCATGACTTGGCAGGTTTTACCCAAATTTCCAGACACGATCTAATTTCCGAACCAAACAAAATCAATTTAATCTGACCTAGAAAAAATAGAGAACTGTAGAATAGTTGTGATCGACCTCCTTTGAGGTTGCTGGATATATACACAAATATATATATATTATGTGTATTACTTTTAAATCTTAAATTTTCTCCCTTTTTTTTCTTGTGGAAGCAGGTTAGGGTTCAAGGTGGGTGGTACTTGGGCATTAATAGCATGTTGAGAAAAAAAAGGAGAGCAAAAGTTAGGGAGAAAAGGAAGGGACTAATCAAAATATATTATTGAAAGATCCCCCGAATTGTATTTATACTAATACTTTGGCCACTCATACACTTGCATCCTTTACTTTGGGTGCACTGCAAGTAATTCTTGGTAATGTATGAGACTTTCCTAAATCCTTAACACCTCTTGACAAAATCAGATGCATTAGATCCATTGATAAGCTCCAGCTTGTATGTTGTGAGCTTCCTTTGTATGAATTTCTTTATATAATGCAAAAGTCAACAGACATTATAAGATGTTGCCCGATGTCTATATCTATTAAGAAGAGGGACCTGAATCATTTTAATTTTTTATTGCATCCCTTTTATTTTGTTTAGATAGAGAAAATAACATATAAACGAAGTAAGAGGCTTCAGTGAGGAGGAGGTATCCTGGGTAGAATGAAAAAACCGTTGAAAAATGAAGAACAAAGGGAGAAAGAATTAGAATAAAGTGGAAAATAGGCTCTAGGCACTAGTTGTGTTTGCTTCTATTCATCAACCCTATTTTTACAAAAAAGTTTAGGAGGAATTGTCAGAATGTTCCATCCTTAATTCTAGCTATAAATCTAGTCTTAATGGCAGTAATCAGCATTATCCTTGATTCTTACTAATCAATTAATCAAGACTTAATTGCCTTCCTAAACAGTCCTCCTAATCAATAGAAAATATTCTCATAATAAATTCTTTATTTATCAACACTCTGCCTCATATGGAGCATATTTCTGGAGTAGCACAGGGAAGGGATCAACAGATTGTAGCAATCTGCACTTGCAAACGCAAGGTTTTTGGGAAGAAATCTGGAAAAATTCCAGCTATTCACTGTTCAATGAACAGTACACTGTCGAATACCATGTCTGAATTTTTCTTTCTGAACTGAATAATAATTCCTTATTTCCAAACTGGAAATTACATACTCGGAGGGAATATCTCACAAGGGGAATTACAATATTGCCCTCCACTTACAGCACATATTACAACAATAGACACACATACAGAAAACAGGACAACATAGCAATATAACACATACATCTAATGAGTACAGATTACAACATTAACATTACAGAAACAATAGACACTAAACACAGCAGAAGTATTCATTTCTTGGCCTTCTTTTGATAATCAAACTGATCTAGATAATTCAAAGCAATGTGTTCCACATCAGTCCTCCCTTCTTGCGAAGAACTCGCCCTCGAGTTGTTTGGATAAAGAGGTTTCTCATGATCGAAATACTCATACAAATCTCCAACATTGAAGGTTTTAGAAATGCCAAACTCCTCGGGAAAGTCAACCACATAAGCATTCGCATTTATCTTCTTGAGTATTTTGTAGGGGCCATATTTCTTGGGTGCCAACTTGTTATAAGTGCCCACTAGAAATCTTTCTTTTCTAAGAAATACCATAACTAAGTCTCCTTCATTAAATTCTTTATATCTTCTATGTTTATCAGCTGCTGTCTTGTATCGTTGATTGGCAATCTCAAGCTTTTGCTTCACTTCATCTTGGACTGCAATGATTTCTTGAGCTAGGTGTCTAGCTGCTGTATTCTTCTTTGGAATTTCTGGTAGTTTAGCTAGGTCCAAGGCATGTTGAGGAGGCT
>JASKGM010027536.1:0-26944 GCA_034509205.1 Ceratonia siliqua | reverse complement strand
GATCGAGTTGATGTCTCCCTTGTAAAGCAGCATTTGTTCCATCTTCATACCTGGTTTTATAATGCTCTAAAAATATTATATTTTATAATGCTCTAAAACTATTGTGAGCTTTTAGATGTGCAGTCATCAAAATTTGTCAATAATTATGATCAAGTTTTTCATTTAATTTGAGACGTGACCAAATAATATTGTAATTGTTTGTAATTTTTTAACAAAATATTTTGGCATATTTGGAAGTGTTTCCATTATATTGTTTTCCAAAAACATTTTTTTAGAAAAAAAAATAGTTCGTGTAGAACAAAAAGAAATACTTTTTTAGATATAAATTTTGAGATCAACTATTTCAAAACAAAAAACAGAAAACTTGTTTGGAAAAAACAATTCAAGAATCAGTTTTTTTTAAAAAAAATAATTGTTTTGTTGCAATATAATGAAAATACTTCTTTTTAAGTAGTGACAAATTTTATATGTTTAAACAATGCATATGAGATAGCTTTACAAACTACATTACAAATTTAAAATATTTTTTCCATTGTTCATATAAAGAATATTAAAACCATATTCAAGTATTGTGTAGTAATAAAAATTCTATTGTTGAAGAGGATAAATTTAATTTACGTAACACTATATGATACCTTCTTTAATCTATTCTTTTTTGGTTATATATTTTTACAAACTATTTTATATACATAAAAAAGTGACATATCCTTGCAAACTATTTTATATGCATTCAACCTAAAAATAAATTGATGTCTCCAAAAATAACGTTTAAAATATTTTACTTAAATTCTAACTAAGAAGCATTGATCATACGCTCTGCCAACATCGAATTACCAATGTGATTACGATATGCTGACATGGCTTCTATAACTTAATCAGACAGTTCTTATGAATGATTGTTGTTCTCAAGGTTCCTTACCTGATTGATCCATTAAATATTCTATATCTAAAAGACTCATGATCTTCCATTCATCAAATAATGTGTCACGTCACCCTCAGTTATGAATATAATTATTAATTGTGTAGGATGCAGTGACTACAACACGTTGTTTGATAGGTCTATATGTCACCATTCCCAATGAAGAATGTCTATAGTTGAACAATTCTTTAACACTTTGAGGTTGTCGACTATGACCATTATATTCTTGGCTATTATTATACCTCTCACCTCTAAAAGGTGGAAGAAATCTTCTCTTATAAGGATATCCAAAATCAACAACATAAAATTTACCTGCAACGAAAAATTTATATGACTTTTCTAATATATCAATGACTTAAAAGTTACTCAAATAAAGCAATATATAATATTAAAAGACCTTCCACGAGCCATGAAAATTTTGCATCTTGCCAAAGAAGTGCATCCAAAATTATTCTTGAATCATTGGCATGACCTTCCCATCCCGTGTAGACATAAGTAAATAGCATATTAAAATCACATAACATTTTGTGTCACAATAGATTTTTTGCCTCCACAAGCTATTTGTTTGGCTGTTAGCCATGCATTAATGTGCGTACCATCAATAACCCCAAGACAATTCTAACAAATATGTAATTCAAAGGAAACGTAAATTTACAATCTTAAAAATTAAGCATCATAGGGAACAAGTCATACAAAATAAATTACTAGCAAAATATAACAGTTACCTTGAACCATGGATAATATTTACCATTGTTTCTTACGTGATCTAGAAACTTAGATGATTCTTGCTTTATAATCTCCTTTCCAATGCTGCATAGTACTCTTAAGGTTTGTTTGAAATATCAAGACACAATTTTAGTTGAATGTTGAAAACAATCTGCAACAACTCTTTGTTGAGTGTCGTGTCCTAAAATATATAAAGTCATAGCAAGCTTATCTTCTAAACAAACATCTCTTATGTCTTCTCAAGTTATCATAGAAAGTGACAAAACAAGTTTTTTCCATACGAAATAACTCATAGTAGAATGTAGGCAATCCATTCAACATCTCATTTATAAATTCACGACCAGGTAAGGAAGACGTCCTCACTCAATTGTTTACTCTAGACAAATTCTCAAATCTTGGAAATCATAAGCAACTTAGCCAAATCATCATCTGAAAAGTCAAAAGAACTATCTAAGTTATTTATCTCCTTATCTGATGAACCGTTACTCATGTATAAACCTGCAATCATACAACAGATATAGTTATATAAACATATAATATATGTAATCATGATTATCCTTAACATTGTCCAGGACTATTTAACCAAAGAATATCCTCAAAGAACACATCCAAAGGGCAAAGTCATAAAAAAATGTTTACTTAAATAGTTTCAAAGCACTTAAACAGTTCAATCCTAAAAATTATCCCTGAACAAGCCTATTTAACCATGCCTTTTTCCTTTCCACAGGCAAGGTTAAGAAAATCTCCCTCCAACCTCGATTGGTAAATTTGTCCAAGGCCACAACATACACATAATTACTAATATCTTCCATTTTGCTCAGCATTTCCACACATTTAGATAGAGAAAAGTCACTTGATGAAGTTGTTGAGCTAGTTGCCTAAAGATTTTTTGCCCTATATCGCTCAGCCTTTGCAAATGATGCCCTCACAACATATTCCTCTTGGTTATTTTCCTCAAAATATATATGTACTCCAGCATTAATATATTCATTGTCAAGTTGTTGCTCTTCATCTGAGTTTGGAGGGTCTATGGTAAAGGCATGATGAAGGACACCAGTAGCAATTCTTCTATTAAAAATAATCTCCATTAGCTTATAGTGGTCGCATCCTCTTCTATGAAATTGGGGAGTTTCAGGGTGTTTTTGAAATAAAAAATACAATCAAATATTATTATGTATATACATAATAAATATTAAGTAAAAAGTAAAAAAATTTACTGCTAAATAAGCATCCCATTGTCTTTGGCCATCACAATGTTGGTTTTAGAATCCCACCAAAAGCTAGTTTACTGAATGAGTTCGGAGAACAAACAATGCTTTGTCCTTAGCCTGTTAAATTTTTACTTGATTTGTTTCAAGCAAAAACTTCATCCACCTTTTTGGTTTACCTCAGTCAAGATTGTTCCCCATATCTTAGGGACAAATAATTTAGTTTTGTGATTTCCCCTGTTAACTTGATCCGCTAAAACATCTACATAAATCTCTTCAATAGTATAGTCCCACACAACATCATCATTTTCAATGGGCTAACTTGCCATCTATAAAATTTGAAGACTAGATCATAACATGATGCCAAATCTCATTTTGCACCAATTTATACACCATAAAATAATCATCAAGGAAGATACTCTTTGAAGTTGTAATAAATATACAACAAGATGGCAGCAAAACCTATGTTCATGTACAACCAAAAATTACCCATCTTATCTAGATATGTGTTGCGGGAAAAGTTGAAGGCTCCCCAATCTCGTGAAATAGCAAAATAAATTGAAGATGAATGAGAGAAAGAGAAAGAAGAATAAAAAAATGCAAGGAAAAAAAAGAATCTTATCATTGCACGCTAGGAGATTTGACGACCAAGAGGATTGTCACAACTAGAGCTAGAGAAGCCAACAACATCAATGGGTGAAGAAGTCAACATGAGAGAGAAAGACCATGAGAGAGTCAATGAGAGCAATGCTGCTTTGAAGAAGATGGGAGCAACGTTGCTGCTTGAAGTAAAGAAAGATGGTTTTCATTTGAGAACACATATTTATAATTTTTCCATTAATGAAAATTGTTTTCTTAATGTGTTATCCATGTTTTTAAAAGAATTCAGGAACACAAACAAGGAAAACATCCTAAGTTTGTTCTTAGTTTTTTTTTTCTCGATTACAGTTTTAGAAAACAAGCTTTTAGAAATAATTGATAAAAGCATTGTGTCAAACAAGTCCATTTGTTTTTGTAGAACAAAAGAACCAAAAAACTGTTTTAGAAAACAGTTCGAAACATGGACTTTCTCTCACTCTCTCTTCAAATTTCCTTTTCTTTTTTTTACCCACAATTTACTCCTCACCTTTACTCGCCTATCTTAGCCTCTTCTCTCTCTCTCTCTCTCTCTTTTTCTTTTTAGGTGGGCCTCACTTCAACTCTTTTAAAATATCTCCTCATCCTTTTTAGATGGCACACCTTTTTCTCTTTTTTTTTTTAGCTTTCCAAATACTACTTTTGTTTTTTCTTCCACCTTCTTCACCATCCACACAAAACACTCACCTTTTCTTCTCTCCTTCTTGCCTAAAATGCTGCTGCAACTACTTGTCTCCTTTTTTTTTCTTCTTTTGCCTAAAGATTTTCGGTGATAGCTTGTTGAGATCAAAGTTTCATACTGCTTCACCAAGACTCAATGGCTAACTTTCTTCTCCTAGGTATCTCTGATAGAATGAAGGAACGTTATAGTAGGCACATACTTAGTCCATTGGAAAACCAAACAATTATCAATAAGGCTTTAACATCCTCAATAAAAATTGACAATAATATGCAAATAAGTTTTAAGAAAACTAGAGTGTTATCCCAACGGGATTGTATGCATCTCATGCATAATTGTAAATAACAGATCATAATCAAAACCTTTTTGATTTTTCCTTGAAAGATGTAGAAGATGGTTATACCTCCGTACAAGCCCTGGAAGTAAGTCTTATATCGCTCGGGTAGGTTAGCTGAGTAAAGGATATAAGTGTCAGGCATTCCTGACCTCTCAAGGCACTTTTCTGAGGATAAGTTAGGCCAACGCTATATTAAAAATTCAACTTGGTATTAAAAGAGGGGCCAGACCACCTAGTTTCCAATGTGAACACTTAGATGTGAAGTCCAGTCCCATGCCTTTGCATGAGAGGGAGTGCAGGAGATGGTTATGCCTCTACCTAGGCCCTGGAAGTAAGTTCCACATCTCCCAGGTAGGATGGTTGATTAAAGATATAAGTGTCAAGCATCCTTGACCTCTCAAGGAACTTTTGTGAGGTTAGGCCAACACTATGTCCTTTAGAAAGCCAGCCTACCTGGGTGATGTGGGACTTACTTCTAAGGCTTGTGTGAAGGATTAACCATCTCCTATACTCCCCCATGAAGAGAATAATTTTCTCTATATATTATCTCAAAACAAAAAGAGATACATGAATGTTTTTTGTAACAACAAATCTGAAGTAAAAGCAGAGTAAAAACAGCCAAAGTTTTTTACAATATCAGAAAAGGAAAAATAAGTTTTTAGTTCGGCCATAAGGTAAAGGCAAGGCACACTAAGTGTTGTGGTAGACCAGAGAGAGATATGAGAATAATCCTAAATAATCTTCAAGCAACCAGACGAAGACTAATCAGAGGAAGTCAGCTGGTGATTAGACTCTGGAATTGGGGCTTAATCAATAGAGTGTTCAGAGGAAAAAAGACATCACAAAAGGCAATACAGTGAATGCCTAATGAGGTATGTAATAGTCAATGTATAATGGGCTTTCAACTGTTGACTCTCTCTTCACTCCTTCGCAAGTTGGCGCGTGCAAGTTACACCCAATTTGGTAACGAAAGATTGGAACCCCTCCCTAGTGAGACCATTGATAAAAACATTAACAAGTTGACTGCTTATCTAAATTTTTCAAGGCGCAATATCTTGGGATTGTATTCTTTCTCGAACAAAATGGTAGTCCATCTCTATGTACTTTGTTTGCTCATGAAATATTGGTTTAGCAGCAATGTGCAAGGCTGCTTGGTTGTCACAAAATAATATCGTTGGACTAATCTGAGGCGCTTCTAAATCCCAAGAAGCCATCTTAACTAGAGTATCTCATTAACTATGCTAACTATGGCTCTATATTCTGTTTCAGCAGAAGATATGCCAACAACGGACTATTTCTTAATACAATAAGATATGAGGGTGCCTTCTAGGGAGATGAAGTATGCAATGTAAGACCGTCATGTGGTGGAACAGCCACCCCAGTTTGTATTACAATGAGCCATCAAACTGAGGTCCCCTTCAAATGATAAAAGAATACCCTGACCTACAGTCAACTTGAGATACCTCAGAACACATTTTGTAGCCTTCATATGCTCTTACTTCGGATAACTAACAAGCTAGCTAAGGATATTAATTGTGTACGTGATATCTGGTCTAGAGACTGTCAAGTAGAATAGTTGACTTACTAAGCATCTATATTAGCCCAAGTCTATGTTAGATTCCTCATTGTCAGCACACAGTTAATGATTATACTCAATAGGGGATGGACTAGGCATACCTGTATGCCACATTCTTCTAGTATGTCTAAGGCATATTTTTGTTGATTGAGGACTATGTCATGTGGTAATGTAATAACTTTAATCCCTAGAAAGTATTTCAAAGGACCTAGATCCTTGATGCTAAACTGCTGATCAAGATATGTCTTTATCTGTTGTAGTTTCTCTTGACTATTTGCAACTTGGATGACATCATCCACATATATTAAAGCTACAGTGAATATGTATCATTTCTGTGAATAAAGTGAGAAAGATAAACTTTGGAGTGTTCAAAGCCTACTTTGAGTAGAGCACTTGAAAATTTGTGATACCAGTTTCGTGAAGCCTATTTTAACTAAGAAAGTGATTTCTTGAGTTTACAAACCCTCGTGTTTCCCCCTTTTGCAAAACTTTTGGGGATCTTCATGTTCACATCCTCTTATAGGTCACCATGGAGAAAGGTATTGTGGACATCAAGTTGATGGAGAAAGAGCAGTAGGCCACTTTAAAAGCATAATCGGGAACTGATACACCTTTTTTAAGTTGAGAAACTAATGTCAGTAATTTAAGATCTTGCTAAGCAGAACTTTTTACCACATCAAGAAAAGTACAATATAAAATATAATAAGTATATAATTGATGTTTAACACCCATTTTTGTTGCATGAACTTGAGAAAGACCATTAGTTGTACAATTGTTTTTACCAAGATGCATAACAATGAAATATTTGAAACCAAGACATTTGCAAAGGTAGTAATGTTGTTTAGGACTTTGCACCACGTAGAACATTATATCATCTAAACTGCAATGATCAGTGACAATCACAAATTTATACCTCAAAAGATAATGATGCGATTCATGGGTTACGTACGTGATTGCATAATGTTCATGAACATATGTGGAAGCCATTGCCATTCTCAAATTCATGCTAAAACATGTCACAATATGTCCTGCTTGAGCTAATACTACACCAATACCAGTTTTGGAAACATATATTTTTAGCTCAATAAGCATCTCAAAACTTGGTTATGCTAGCACTAGAGCTTGAGCCATATTCTCTTCAAGAGTATCAAAACGTTCTTGAGCTTAGATAGACCAACTAAGACATGGCAACTTTAAAAGCTCAGTTAATGGACTTGCATTTCTAGCATATCCTCTAACAAACCTAGGCTAATAGCCAGTGATGCCAAGGAAGCCCCTTAATTCCTTCATATTAGTTAGCTTTAGGCAATGAACCATAGCTACAATTTTCTGAGAATCAGCTTGTAATTCCTCTACTAGAACGTAACCAAGATATTTAATTGATTGTTACCCAAACACACATTTAGTAAGTTTAGCATACAAGGTGTGATCCCCCATGGCTTGCAGGACTGGCTTTCAATGAGAGATATGATCATCTATACTCTTGTTATAAACCAAAATATCATTAAAAAATACAGCCACAAAATGCATTAAAAGTGTTTAAATACTGAGTTTGTGGTTGTAGTCCAAATTATGCAAACGCAAGTGCACATTATCATCTAAGAAGTAATAAAGTGATAAGTAGAGTATCATTTCCATAGGGATTTGCTACTAAATTTTTAAGTATTAAAATTGTCCTTCTCAACCATTATCTAACTACTCACTTGCAATTAAATAAAGTAAGAAAAAAATTAATAGTAAATCTAAAGCAATCAACTAAGAGATGAATATCACCAAGTTTGACAAGCCTAGGACTACAACCTTCCCCCATAGTTCATAAGTCTCAATTCTTTCCTCACTCACTCAAATAATTATCTTAATTGCTAGCCAAAATCCTAAAGCAATTTAATTGTCTTTCCTAAGAGTCAATGGAAATACCCCTAGATAGAACTACCCTATATTCCTATGAGTAATCTATAATCTAGGAATTCATTAAGTTCAATCACTTTATAGCTGCATGTGTTGTACAAGTATATTCTTGTCCTACACAAGCTCAAGGCTTCTGCTTAATGATCACACATTTCTCTACCTAGGTAAAAGCCCTAAAATCCTTTTCCCAAAGTCCCTAGGGTTCCTAAATTTAATCTAATTAATGGCTAGTTAATTAAAAACATTAAGCGTAGTAGAGAAAACAATCAAATGATAATCAATTGAGATGAATGAGAAAAAGAATCAATTCAAACTATATGTGGGTTCCAATTGTAATCATAGATGAAAATCTACTCCATTAAAGGAGTTGTAAAAGCACCAATCAATGTTGCAACAAACATAAAAGATTCCAAAGATGAAAAGTTGACATAATTGAAATAAAACATCATATTCCAAAAATTGTGATCTCCTAGCTTCTCATCTAGAAGAACTCCCAAGTAGCAATAGCACTTCGTCTCCTAACTTACCTGCCTCTTCTCACAGTCCCAAAAGTCTTATTTTTTTTGCAGATATTTATGATAGTTGACACATGGGCATTGTGGCTTCCGCTTTACAGAGATGAAGCTTGAAAGGTTGGAGCTTTTGTGTAAAATTACCCACTGGTGCCGCGACTTCACATCTGAGGTGTTGTACCGCTAACCTCTTAGTTAGTGGGTGCCATAGCATAAAATGACTAGCGCTGCGGTGCTAGGCTCTCTAAGGTTTGGCTGGTGCTGCTCTTCTCTTGGTGTCACATGCTAAGCTCCTTTGTTTTTGGCCCCTAGGAGCTTTAAATGTCATATACTCTACTACTACCTTGTCATGCATGAAAAATACTTAGAAAACCAGTCATTTGCTAAAAAATTCATCATAGCAATGATAAGTTATTAACTTGGAGGCTTCAGTTCTCCAATAATTTCATAGCTATCAAATACCCTAAACTTAGAACATTTATAATCCTCAAGCAAGAAAAATAACACAATAATACATAATTCACTTTAGTAACCACATTTACATGCTCAAGATAGATTTTTCAAATTGTTGTCTCATAGATGCATATATTATAAAAATAATTCCAAACTTTATTTATCTTGAACCCTATTAGTATAAACTTACTTACTCCACTTAATACCTCTTGAACTGTGTGTGTGCTACATCAATTAAGTATGTCAATCAGATTCATTCATAAACACTTAGTAAATCATACAAAATATCTTGTGCAAAAGTAGTAATATATCTCCATAGGCTTGTTTTTCATATCCCTCTCCACCAATGTAGACAAAATACATTACCAAAGATCAAAATATCTTTCATTAAGCTTGTAATGTAAGGCTAGGGTGAAGGGTATGATGAAAAGTTAAATTTTGGCTCATTCACCCTAAGCACATGAGTCATTCTAGCTTTTTGATTTAGATCATACTTCTTTCTCTAATTACCATAATTTCTTTTTCTTGCTTTTTGTTTTCATTTTGTACATGGGGTATAATACTTTTTCTTTACTTTGGCAAGTGCACTATACTCTTTTTTTGAGAGTGTATTGGTCATAACTCCAACTTTCCCTCCCTAATTAAACATGGCTCAATTACATGTCTAAAATGTTCATATGCTTAAAGTAAGGGACAAAAATAAGAAGAATTATATCAAGGCAAAGTTAAAAATTCTGTGGCTAATCAAAGAAAATTAATTGGTCAAATTAGGCATAAAAGGGTGACCAAAGAAATTCATAACATAAGGTTAGCTAGAAATGCTCAACCAATCCAAAATATCCTAGATTATTTCTCTAATAATGCAGTTATCTAGGATTTTGCCTCAAGGGATAATCAAACAAGCTCTAGAAAATTTATGGTTAGATCAAAACATAATTGACTACATGTGTATGACTTTCTTCTAAGTGAACAAAACCAAATTGATGCCAAGTGCAGAAAAATACCAAGAGAGTACTAAGTGTATGCTCATATCTTTTAACCAATCATTCAATCAAGATAACATTCATCACAAGTCTTCTACTTTACTCAAATGGCATCAACTATTATCATGGACTAAGTAACCACACTTAAGCATTCAATGTAATTTCCTAAAGCTAATTATGCATAAAATTTTCTACATCAGTATAGACAAATTTTCTTTCCCTACCCCCAAACTTAAAACAAACATTGTCCCCAATGTTTCAATATAAAACATAAAAGAGGTAGAGAGGAAAGAAACTTCCTGAATGCAAATCGAAAAGGGCTGCAATAATGTTGTCCATCCATAACTTTATTGAAAACTAAAAATACCCACCAAAACTGAATTAAAGGAAATACTAATGCATAAAACGAAATTAAACACACTAAAAAAAATAGTAACGTAAATTGCTTTGGTTTCCTCCTAAGAAGCACTTGGTTTATAGTTATTAGCTTGACTTTCTCAATATTCATTATGGTTTAGCCAAGGTGGTGGAGGATCTTTCACCAGCCATGGATGGTTTAATAAGATCATCCCCATGTGCAATAAGTTATGGTGTCTTACATTGAGTCTTCATTGTATATCAAGGAGGTGAGACATTTAGTAACAGCCAGTATTCTCTAGAATTAGACTTAGTCACCCAAGAAGAGTGATCAGGAAAGTCAAAAGGAGAATTATCTAAAAAAAACACTGTCAACACCATCATATATTGTCTTCACCTTGAGTCATTGCTCATATTCATTAAGGAGTTCCATAGCCTTGATAATATTGAAAGTTACCTTGCGGTCTTAAACTCTCATGGTAAGTTCTCCTTTTTGCACATCAATTAGGGTTTTACCTGTAGATAGGAACGGTTTCCCTAAAATGATAGGGACTTCTCAATCTTGCTATTAGATCTAGTTTTTAACCTATGTGATCTCGGTACAAGTATGGATTTGTAAAAATAGTTAAATCATACCATGCAAGATAGCACAACGAATTGATATTCACACAAAACATACAGGACTTGATAAAATCATGTGGAGAAAATCAATACCTTTGTAGATAAATAAATTGTGGCAAGTTTCTTTACAACCCGTATTTACCACCTGTTCTTTGTGAATTCTTTCAATCCAAAGAACCTGAGGTAATAACAAGTGAGAAGAACAAAATAATAAAATTAAATGATGGCTATCTTGTTTTCAAATAGAAAGCTCTCTCTTAATCCTATAGAAGGTGGCATTAACTCTCAAAGTTTTTTCTCCGAAAACCTCACGCCTCTCTCTTGTATTTTCACTCTATGCCTTACACCTCTAAGGATGAATAATGTTATATTGGATGGCTAGGGACTAGGGTTAAATTTATATTAACCTAGCCCTTAGTGTTTTAATTGTAGTCAAAGACTATCAACCCTAGAGAGCCTTTCAAAGTTAATGCTACCAATAGGTTTTATTAGATAATATTTTATATAATTATATCAAATAATAATTTGAATTATTTATTTGATATTTCATTATTTTATTTAACAACTAAAGAAAATAATTTAGAACTTTCTCATTGGCCAATAGTTAACGTGCTTGGATTAAAATTCTAATAATATAATTTTAAACATTATCAAACTCCTCATCCACTTAGTCTTTTAGTGTATGTGGGACACCTTAGTAATCATGACTTTTCACAATTCCAATCTTTCTACACATTGAATTTTTCTTCTTAGAATAATTCAAAGAAAATCACATTTGATTTCTAAGATGGTTTTGATGTTAACCATATAGTCTTTTAGGAGTTTGACTTGTCTCAAAATTTTGACTAAGATAATGGTTGTGTCAACTAGACAACACTTGTCTTAATTAAGATATCCCTTGTTTTAAAATTCCCTTGTCTAATTAAGACAACTCTTGTCTTAATCAAGACAAACAATGTGAGAATTCTTCTTGTCTTTTTAAGACAACCTTTGTCTTCATTAAGATAAGTAATTCTTACACTATTAAGCACACTTAGAACAACTTTTGTCATAAAGAAATGTTGTCTGAAAATGAAATTTTTTTTGTCTCTTTTAGGACACACAAAAATATTGTCAAAAAATGATGAAAAACTCTTGTTTCTTTTAAGACACATTTTGTTCACTTAAGATAGCTGTTGTCTTAAGACAATACCTAAATATTAAATGTCATCATAAATTTAACCAAAATTGTTCTCCTAATTTTAATGGGTTGAATTCTACAAAGCTAGATGGGGAATCCATTTGGACATAGGGATTTCAAGCTCCAATGCACTTGGTATTATCTTAATCTCAATAAAACAACCCAAGTTCATAAACCTAAAATCATTCCTCCATAGATTCATGGTTGCAGTCTTGAAAAACCTAAAATTATGAGAAGCCAATATCTATTACTGGTTGTCAAATTACAAACTGTGTGTTAATGAACCCTCATACTCATCCATTGACACAAGGTAAAATTACCATTTTACCCCTCTTGTCAATTTTGTCGCCTAGTCTCAGATTTCATCCTGCAAATGACTAGATACTTTTAGAACTTGTCTAAAAAAATAAAGAAATGATGAATAGCTTATTCATCATTCATTAGGCCCAAATTTGTCACATATCTTCTTGAAATCACTAGTAGAGATGTTGTACTATAAACTCCATTTGCTGGATACATGTTCCCTGATGTTCACTTCAACTATGATCTCAATATATAGAGTTTTGACCAACTTAATACGATGGTCTTGTCCTTAGTATATCAAAGATCATAGTGGACTTAAACATGAGTCCACATTCCATCAAGATTTAAGTTCTGCCACAAGAGAGTGCATATGTGTGAGTTCAAATTCATAGTAATGGTATTAACTTGAACTTGATTTCTCACTTGATTCCTATTCATATAACAATGTCAATTCATCCACTTCAATGGCTTGATATTCACTATTCCCTTATAAGAGAATAACACTCATTTAGAAGTAATTTAGACACTGCAGTCTTCATTAAATTGAGTGACTAGCTCTATTCAGTGACTATGAATAATCTTTTTGATTCATTTAAATATACATATCTCCTTTGCATAATCTTTATGTAATGTATGGTTCATTTAAAATCTTAGTACCTTAATAGACAAAATACAAAGCTTACATAAATAAACTCTTTATTTAATTATAAAATGTATTTGCAACATGTCAACTATTACATGATTAAGGAATAAACTTGATTTCCAGGGCATCATATTCCTAAAAATCTCTCGCCATAAAGTAACTATTACATGTCGCTAACCCCTAGTCCTTCTAGGTGACCCTCAAAGCTCTTCTTTCACATGTTGTACAATCTCTTGTATGAGATGATACTTTCTCCCAATGTGTTTTACTACTTTGTGATTTTGCAGTTATTTTGAATTAGCCACATCTCCACTATTATCATAGTTGAGAGTGATAGGCTTATTCGTAATTGGGACTACCTCAAGATCCTTAAGGAACTTGCATAGCAAAAAAACTTCCTTTGCAGTTTCACAAGTTGCAACATATTTCGCTTCCATGGTGGAGTCAGTAATGCAAGATTACTTTACATTCGTCTAAACTATAGCCACACCACCCAAAGTGAAAAACTAGGCTAGATGTTGATTTTTTAGAATTGACATTAGACTAAAAATCTGAATCAGTGTACCAAATTAGAACCAGGTCACTTCCCAAATATACTAGCATGTAGTTCTTCATTCTATGAAGATACTTGAATATACACTTTATCGTAATCCAGTGTTCTATGCCAGGGTTTGAGTGAAACCTGTTAACCAATCCAACTATGAAGTAGATGCTTGGTCTGGTACAAAGTATGGCATACATAAGAATTCTTACAGTTGATGCATAAGGAATTCATCTCATTTTCTCAACTTCTTAAGGAGTCTTAAGTACTTACTCCTTATAAAGTTTGATTCTATGCTTAAAGGGTGTGAAACCTCTCTTAGAATCCTGTATGCCAAACTTTGTCAACAATTTATCAATGCAAGTTACCTGGGGTAAAACATTTTGCTTATTCTTCCAATCTGTAATAAATTGGATCCCAAGTACATAGTTAGCTTCTCCTAAATCCTTCATTTCAAATTGTTGATTCAACCATTCTTTTACTGTAGATAACTCACACATCATTCCCAATGAGTAGAATGTCTTCTATATAGAGTATCAGGAAGACAACTTTACTATCCTGTATCCTTTTATAAATGCAAGGGTTATCTACATTTTGTTGGAATCCATAAGATTTGACAATAGTGTCAAATCTTATATTCTAAGACCTTGAGGAGGCTTACTTAAGTCCATAAATAGACCTATGCAATTTGTAAACCTTAAGCTCTTAGCCCTTTTTAATGAAACCGTCTAGTTAAGCTATATAAATGTGCTCTTTAAGATCCTCATTTAAAAATGTGGTCTTAACATCCATTTGCCATATCTCATAATCGAGATAAGGAGGTATAGATAATATGATTTTTATAGATTTAACCATAGTGACCAGTGAGAAGGTTTATTCGTAGTTAATACCTTTCCTCTGGGTATAACTCGTAGCCACTAGCCTAGCTTGAAGGTCTGCCTTCCCATCAACTCCTCTCTTTCTCTTATAGATCCACTTGACCCAATGGGTTTTATTGCTTTGGGTGCATCTGCAAGAGTCTAGACTTTGTTGGAATGCATAGATTGCAACTCTGATCATATTGCATTTTGCCAATGTTTAGCATCTATATTGTTACCCTCGTATGTGATGGGATTAAATTCATGTTCTTATCAAAAATTGTCACTAAAAGTCCAAATTTATTTTATGAAATATGAGAGTTTAAAAGATTTAGGATTTAGTGACGACATTTAGATGATCGTCACTAAAAACCTTTTGTGATGACGTATACGTGTCATTAAAATTGGAGTTTTTGTGACAACATCATATGTCGTCACTAAAGGTGAAGGTATTTTAGGTGCCAAAAAAGTTAGGAATTAGTAACGACAATTATAATGTCATCACTAAAAACTTTTTGTTATGACTTTTACGCGTTACTAAAACTAGAGGTTTTGTGACGACATATGATATCGTCACTAAAAGTGAAGAATTTTTTTTAGATGCCAAAAAATTCAAGATTTAGTGACGAAAAGTAAAATTTTGTCACTAAAAACCTTTTGTGGCGACCTTTCCACGTTACTAAAACTAGAGGTTTTGTGATGACATAATATGTCGTCACTAAAACTGAAAAAAAATTTTCCACTTTAGCTAAAACGTCATCATTTTGCCTTTTCCCTTCCTCTTAATTCCCCGCTTCCCTCATTTGGCACGTCATTTGATCCATTTTCCTGCATTGTTAATTTTCCCTTAATCTCATCACTGTGCCACCGCGAGCTAGCTCCCCGAGCTACCACCATGGGTGACTGATGTCCGATGAGAAAATCAGGGTGTTTCTGCAGCTCTCTATTGTTGGGCCAGTCTTCTATCTCTTTCTTACCATTTAACAGAGCCAAACAAGGATATATAGTTATTTGTGCAGGTTTCCATGGAAATCTCTTTGCTTTAACAGAGTGGATGAACCATGAATATATAATTATTAGCTTGCCTACCCATGGCGATTTGGCTTACAAGAGAGACTTTGCCATCAATACTAGTTAGTCTTTATGTAGTGGGAGGAACCCTTTCCATTTACTCTTTTAAATTCTTTTCCCCTTAGTAAGGATTTTAATGGTTCAATAGTTAGATTATGTTGTAGTTCAGCAGATGCAGAAAAACAATCTAAGCATTAGTTCTTTTAATGTGTAATACGTATCAGTTGTTGCTTGGGAAGTATAATTTGGATTATTTTTCTAGGTTGCGACAAGAGCTTAAGTGATTTTCTACAGTTATTGGTCCACATAATTTTTTTTTTTTGCGGGGGAGAAGGGGGAAGGGGATGAGTGGTTGAGAAGGTTAAGGAAATATAGTTTTTCACGTAGTTTAGATGCTGTAGTGTTGTAGGCTATTTTCAGAGTTCTTGTTTTTGTATGTTTGTATGTGCCAAACACTCAATGGGAATGATGCGTTCATTCTTTTTCTCTTTGAACATGTCATTTGAAATTAATTGTTTGCTAAAGCTTACAAGAATATACTACAAAACATTTCTTCTTTTATCCAATTAAAAAATAATGTATGTACTACAAAAAAGTTTAGGCACATGTTTTAATAAATTGTCTTATTTATAAGAGTGGAGTAGTAGAAATGTGAGTTATTAGCATTGCTATTGTATTTAAAGAAGAATTTTTTAAATAAATAAGGTTAAACATATTTTTGCATCTTTCTTTCTACGAGACCTTGTAAATGAGAATTACACCATTCCATATCTTCACTTCTAAAAGAATGTATATACTTAATAAAAAGTTGAGACCCTATAAATGAAAACAATTGGAAATCAGTGTCATGAGCAATTTGTTAGCAAATATGGTTAAGGGTCAAGGCAATAAATATGTGGCCTAACTTCTAAACTTACATTATATATCTTGCATAAACTAATCAATAATGTTTCTTTTAGGAAAATTTCAACTTTGAAAGTCGAAATGAATGGCTATTGGAGGCATTTGCCTTATCCACTATGCAATGGCTTTACAGATCCTAGAGATATTGATTGCATAATGTATATAAGAAGTTTCAGACTAATGAGAAAATGTTACAAAATATACCAGTGGATATCAACATTGAAGATTAGAAGCATTTGATTGCTTATTTTGGTAGTGAGAAATTTTAGGTACGATACTAGTGATATTATTCAATCAAAATCTTGTTTAAAACTATATTATTTCATTAAAATTTATATTTCACCCAGAGTGCAAGTCAAAGAAATGCACAAAATAGACCAAAATTAGTGATTAAGCATACTTGTGATATGAAATCTTTTGCAGAAGTTGAAGAGGCAGTGGTAGTCCTCTTATTCTTTACTTTTCTTTACCCCAATTTTCATATTATGAAAATATTTTTACATTTTACAACCTTATTTGTCTTTCTCTTGATAAATTTTACTTAGAGAGATCCTACTACTGGAGAAAATGTATTAGTAGATCAAGTTTGGATGCTCTGACCTAAAGTCACAGGAAATTCATATAAGTTTTTAGTTCTTACTTATTGGTCATTTAATCATTTCCCATATTCTTAAAAATTTCACCAACTGATTTCTTCAACTATATAAATGGGGAGCTTTATGACCTTGTCACTCAGCAAACCTCAAAAGGTGATACTATCTTTACTACAGATAACCTGTTATTGCAAGTACTTGGTAGCAGATCTGGCTAATTTCAAGGCAATGGTTATGGAAAGAAACCTCCATCGAAGAGGGGGAGGGCACAAGATGTTCAGCAGGCACTTAAGGAAGCTAGAGTTGATCTTGAAGAGTTTAAGGCTAAGGTTAGAGATGAAATTTGAGAAGAAATTAAAGCTGAAGTATGAGAGAACTTACTTCCCAACTTGATGTTATGCTTCAAGCACATCTCAATTCCATATTTCCCTTTCTTTCTCAGGTAAGAGCCTCATTTCTTACACTTATTTATCTTCCATCACTTTTTATAAGTACGAATGTTTATTTGGATGGAAACAAATCATACTATGTGTTGTTTCAATCAAAATGAAAGGGATAATTACTTATCTATATTCCATATCATAGTGGCAGTAAAATTATACATAAATTAATCCACAGTCTTACATAGTCTTGATGTACTGCTTTATATGTTTGTGTTTTATTCATTTGTTGTATTTTGGCCACGGAGGTCAATTTTTGTAGTCTGATGTGGGTTTGTTGTCTTGATCATTGTTTGTAATTGGGATTGTTTAATAAATAAGAGAAACTATGCTGAAATTTTTATAAATGTCCCCCTACTTGAATCATATGCATACATGTTAAATTAATTCAATTGTACATATGCTTGCCTTGAAACACTTGTTTTTCTATTATCAAATTTGAGGATTGAATAAAATTGTGACTTATCTATCCAAGTTATATGATGTGGTTAGATGTGTGCTTGTAAAATCTTAATTTTATAGATGTGTATTATAGAAGGTATATGTCATTTTTGTAAATTGTTAGCTGTTATAAAAAAATTGTGATAAACCTTCAAGAACTCTCATGTATGTTGAATTATTTGATTCAAAAATTATTCATTGTCTTGTTGGGCCTTAATTTATTTAACTTGAATATTACAGGTTTTTTGTCCACTAATTAATGAAGCCACTTCTACATTGCATGTTTTGAAAATACACGGAGATAGTGAATTTCATAAATTTAAAATTTAAAATTTATGTATATTGAAATATTACTTTGTTCAATAAAGTTGTGGATTTGAACATATATTTTTAAATTTGATGTATATTGAAATATTATGTTGCTCAATAAAGTTGTGTCATAATAAGTTCAAATATATGTATTAGTTTATTCTAATAAAATACAGATATTTTTGTGACAACAAAACATGTCATTGTAAAAAAATGTTTTAGTGACAACAATGCTAATATTGTCACAAAAAATAGTTTCAGTGACAACAAAGCTTGTAGTCACAAATAAGGGACTTTCTTGTTACAGAAAAATGGTTTTAGTAACGACAATACTAATGTCGTCACAAAAAGAGGATTTTACTTACGACAATGCTAATATCGTCACAAAAAATGGTTTCGGTGATGATAAAGCATGTCGTCACAAATAAGGGATTTTCTTGTTACAGAAAAATGGTTTTAATGACGACAATGTTAATGTCATCACAAAAAAGAGTTTTAGTGACGACATTTTAATGTCGTCACAAAAAAGTTTTAGTGACAATCTTGTATGTCGTCACAAATAATGATAATTCTTGTCATATAAAATTACTTTTAGTGACAACATACTTAGGTCATCACAAATAATTGCTTTTGTGACAACAAGAAAGTTGTTACAAAAACTGTCTTTTGTGATGATAATCATATGTCATCACAAAATGTAGTTCTTGTGACGACACAAAATTCGTTACAGAAACTACCTTTTGTGACATTATTTGTATGTCGTCACAAAAGGCGGTTTTGGTGACAACAATAAAGTCATTACTGAAACTAAAGTAGTCATAGAAACTACTTTTTGTGACAACTTATTAGTATCATCACAAATAAACGTTTCAATGATGACTTCAGTTGCCACAAAAGATGACTTCAATTATGACTTGTAGAAAATTTAGAAAATCATTGCATCAATAAAACTTTTAGTGACAACTATTATCATCACTAAAGGCACCTTTAGTGATGACATATAGGCATCACTAAATCTATATCTTTTGTGATGCTCAAAAGTCATCACAAAAAGGTTACTTTCAGCGACGACTCGATTTTTTGGTCACTAAAATCATTTAGCAACGACGTATATGAGCGACTTATAGTCATAACTAAATGTTAAAATGTCATCACTAAAGGTCTTTAGTGAAGACTTTTAGTACTTTTTGTGATGACAAAAGTTGTCACAAGAAGCATTTTTTGTAGTGGTTAGCGTACTGTATATATGCAACTCTCCCCTTGTAGCCGTACAAGTGAAAAAAATTTGATAAAAAGAAAAAGTGAATACTCTGGTGTTCCACTATAAAGTTCTCCATGCCATTCTGAGAGGAACAAAGGAGAAGACTTTCTAATTTGCTTTAAAATCTATCAATTATTTTCTTTCATCTTTTGTTTATTCCAATCACTAAGCCTATTCACCGTAGGTTATGTGGATTGGTGCTTCCCAAAGAATAGGGGGTTAGTACGCTTGGTTGGAAAGTATATTACAAGATTAAAGTGACTGCAAGAGGTATGTAAAATTCTTATTTATTTTACCTCTCTTATAACCATGAGTTATTTGCCTGTGTTTTGTTTCTACCTGTTTATAGGCTTGAATGTTTTAAAATTTTTAAAACCCATGCTTGTATCGTAAACACTTAGGATAAACAACTAGATCCAACAGTAAACCTAAATATATTTGAGGAAGAAAGCTTTCGTGTTTTCCATTAGCTGAATAATGTGGAATGGGGTAATTTCTTCAAGATTAAGACTAAAATCTATCCTGTGATTATAAAAGAGTTTTATGCTAACTAAGAATTGACAATGGTAGTTTGGATGGATCTTCGATACTTAGGGGAAGAAAAATAATTGTAAATTGTGAGAAATGCTAAACTAATTGATTGCCCTAATGCTGGAATTAGGAAATACTCCAGTCACAGAGATATTGAATTTGAGGGTTATTCTCATAAGAAGGCTGTAGGAGAATTAACCAAAAATTAATTAGAAGTAGTAGAAACCTCTGTGTTAGGCCTATATGAGAATATTGATACACATAATGACTCACATGGTTACACCAAGAATAGGGAAGTTTAATCAGGCAAACAAACTTAAAACATTCTGCATTAGGTGCATTACCAATGGAACTAGACTAAATTTATCTTTCACCATCATTAGTCATATGAAAGCATCACTTGAAAAAGAAAAGGCTGAACTTCCGTATGGAACCATTATTTCTCTCATAGAAAAAGAATTAAGATAACCCTCGCTATGAAGTGCATTAGAATCCCTTTAATGAAAACTTTGAGTCATTGAAAACCAACAATAGTAGAGATATCAGACAACAGTGGAGAAGAAATCCTGCCTTCAAAAGAGAAATATGATCCCAACATGCTCATGACTGATGAATATTTTAGTTTTGATGATGATTCCTTTAATCCATTATTCTCATATCGACAACCAGTTCTAAGAAAGAGTTAGCTCTCTAGAGAACGATGAAGAGATGAAGGATGTTGAAATTATACCTCTTTTTGAAGAAGAAAAAGAAAAAGAAAAAGAGATAAACAATGATGAAATTGAAGAAGAATAATAGAAGGTTCTGATTACTCAGAATAGAAGGTTCCAATAGTATGCATAAAAGTTATACATATTTTATACTACTTTTGGAAAGCTTTTGTTGGGAATTGTATTTTATAAATATTTTATTCCTAAATGGCCCTTTGAAAAGACAGCCTGCTCTATCAGAGTTTACTTGTGTAGATTGACAAATCCAAAAGATAAGGGAGACAACAAACAAGTCTTGTAGTATACCTAAAAAGCAACCTTGTGAATCAATTCAAAATTAACAAGATGCTGAGGAGAGGATCAAATATGAAAGCTCTCTATCATCAATAGCTCAATAACAAGAAATCCTTAACGTTTATATCTTCAAGTATAAATAGCCTCGTTCAACAAAGCTAAAACTGATAGATAAACAGGCATAGAAGTCGTGAAGGTGAAAAGAAAAGAGATATCAAGAGGTTGTCTTACTGTGCTTAAAGCAGAGAGAAACATTCCCTTTATCATGCTCCTACTAGTTAGAATACCTTGAGGGAAGCCAACACTTCTGTAAACATTTCCATCTTGCAATGTGCGATTTTCTAGGTTTGCCTGTGAGAAAAATCTAGTGGTGTTAAAATTTTGTTAGGTTCTTGTGAGGAAAAACTTAGTGGTTGATAGGTTGCCTAGTGAAGATGTAAAAAGCTGGTGGAGATTGAGCTTGTGATTGAGTTTAGCTAAGTTCTTGAGAAAAACTCAATAGGAGAAAATGTTAACCAGGGTATGGTTATAAAAGTAGTGTCAACTTGTACCTATACTTGTGATTATCCATATAGTAAAATTTTATTACTTTGTGCTTGGAGAATAGATGTAGGATCTAATAATTTTTGGATCCGAACCACTATACATCATGCTATGATTCTCCCTTACCATCACCTCTGTATTATTTACACTTGCTCAAAGTTTTCTAATCTAGTTCCTCTAAGTGCTTTGACATTAAGCTTAATTCATTGATTTATCTCAAATCTATATGTAGTGGATTTTATCTTTGAACTTATCATCTGAAGACTTACTTACCGAGCAATTTGAGCATTTAAGTTACCAAGTGTTTTAATTTATCAGTCAAAACTTGCTTGTGAAAGTCATTGAGAAATGAGCTACCTTTCTCAACCCAATTTTCTAATTACTCGTTTAATAAAGTTTTCTACCTGCTAAAAAATTTTGAAAATCTTAAAGCACCGGCTAATTCAGCTCTCCCTTTTTGAGATCCAGATCCAATCCTTTTTTAATCATGGCCATCTATTTATTTTTAGACTGTCATAAGTTTTTGATAAAGTACACGTACTTGGCGTGCACTTTGATAATGGCTGTCCAAAAAAAATTAATAGATGACCATGATAGGCTAAAAATGACAAAAAATAACCATAAGGAAAGGACTGGTCCACTTTTTCCTTTTTGGATGCTCAACCCTATTTGAACTAACATTCTCCACTCTAGTAGCTCGAGTCCCTTCCACCATTTTGTGCGATGGGAGAGCAATTAAAGCATTATAAATGGTAGAGCTTGGGAACTGAGAAAATGAAGGAAAAGAAATGGTGGAAAATGAAGAGAGGGAAAATCATTATATTATGAATTGACAGAAGGTTCCTTATTCGTGAAAGGATCCAAAAACTCCAAACTACATCCAAATAAATTAAGCATATTCTGTATGATTAGCTAACTTCTATTTATACCCTTTTCTACTAAGGTTTACTATTGCATTGCCCCGTAGAGTAGTTATAAAGAAAAGTTCAAAGAGCTTTTAAAAAGTTATATACATTTTAAAGGTTTTTTTTTTAATTGAAAAGAGATCAGATATGGTTGAGATTACGTAGAAAATTTTAAATATTTATATATATATTTATGTCATTCAACTACTTAAATTATTCAACACAGCTCAATCAATAGGTTCAAGGTTTTTAGAGTTTCAAGTTTTTTTTTAATGGTATCTTAACCCATTTCAACGATAACCAATGAGATGCCAAGTGAGTGTATTACGCCATAATCTCCGCTGATATTTCCAAGACGAACCACAACCCTGTATAAGACGGTTCTCCCTAGAGTCCCCCACTGCAAAGAATTTTATCATATTTAATTTATGGATAGGATTATTAATACTCTCAAATGTTTATTGACACTTATTTGTGATAAATTATATTTGACTAATTTATATTTAAAATGTCTATTCATACATCTAATTAAAATTAATTTCTTATGATATTATAATTTATTATTTTTATTAAATAAACTTTTGATCTCTTTATTTTTTCTTAGTATTTTAAAATTTTTTGACATTATTTTTATTAAAAAAATTAATTTCATTAATAAGCATGATGACTATTAATATATAATTTCATTAGTAAAATTTTTATTTTGATATATAAAATTAAAATATAGTTAAACTTATAATTTATGTTTAATTCATGAAATGAAATTATATAAAAAATATTTTTAATATTGTATAGAATTTACATCAAAAATATTAATTTTAGTGATCTCAATTTTTTAAAATATTTTTGTAATATAATTTAAAACTTAATTAATTTTTATTTAAAAATTTTTACAATCTCAATTAATATTAATATCTTTTCTATTATAATCAGTTTTAATTTATTATCAAAATTTAAGAGTTTTATTATTTCTTGAACTACTTATTAAACTTTTATGAAAAGTATTTTTTTGACTTCCATTAATTAGCATGATGATCATTAATAAATAATTATGTTAGTATAACTAAATTATAATTTCTCAAGTTAAAATATAATTCCAACTATAATTTATGAAAAAAATAAAAAATTATAACCTTGATAGCTAAATATATAAATAATACTCGAATAAATATTTTATATAAGTTTACATATTCTAAGTTTAAAAAAGATAAACAAAACAATATCAAATGGTTGCTTATGTGCAAATTTTAAACGTTCGCAAGTGTACGAATCACTAATAATCTAATGATAAGTTTAATCCGAGGTCGATCTCTCAAGAAATTACAGTTGTCTAAATTTTTAATTATTTTCTTTAAAAACTAAATTTACCAAACACTAAAAATAAAACAAAACCAATTAAAATAAAAAAATAAATTGAATAAAATAAAATCCTAAACACTCTAATCAAATTGTTACGAAGGTTCAAAATTAATTAAACTCACTAAACTAGAATAATGCAAAATAATAACTTAAACTGAATTAAATTTTATGAAAATTAATGGGGTTTAGCTAACTAACCAATCATGTATTGAAATATTAAGTGGATTAAACTAAAATTCCTAAGTCGAGATTATTGATTTTTTTCACTAAAGTTAGAGAATCCAGATGATCATGAATAGCCCTCACTTACAATCAACTATTTAATTTTTTTGATCCAGATAATTATTTAGTTAATTAGATTTAGCACAATGAAAAATACACAACCATCTAAATTAAATCAAATCAATGAATTTAATTTAAACTCTTATTCAGCTTAATTAAGTGCAGATAATGTGTCTAACACCTAATTCTCAGATCTCAATTTTAATCACAAATTAGAGATGATCACTCCACAATTTATAATTAAACTGGATAAAAAATAATGAACAAGAAATAATCTAAACTTGCATTAAAAACAATCCACCAAAATATTCAATCCACTCATGGTAGCTAAACTAAACACCCACAATATGTTTAGCCTCTCATAGTTAAATTTAACTCAATAAACTTAATTATAAAAATCTCAAACACATTGCAAAAACATAAAATAAAAATAGAAGATGAAAATCCTTCCCCTGCTGCAACAATAATGGCGTGAACAATGGTAGTAGTGGCCGGCAATGATCACGCAACGGCTTGTGATGGCGGTGAGATGAGATACGGCGTGAGTTGTGCAAGGGAGAAGAGAGGAGAAAAGAAAGAAAAAAAAACAAAAGAGAAAAAGTAAAAGAAGATGATGGTATCTCTGTGTCTCCTGAATGATGGAGATAGTATGATATTTATAAAGAGGAAAAGGAAAGTCCTAGTAAAGGAAGGAAATTGATGGAAGAGTTTTGGTAGAAAAAGAAAACAACAATCCTAGTAAAAAAAGGAAGTTGAGAAATTTTTTTATATATATATTTTTTTTAGAAATAAGACTTCAAACTCTTTTTGGACACTTCCTGCAAATACACAAAACACAGCTCAAAGTAATGTAATTCTAAAACAAAATGCATAAAAAGAATAAAAAATAATAGAAAAATAATAGGATAAATATTGATCTATCAAATTCCCCTAAACCTAGATTTTGCTAGTCCTCAAGTAAAACAAAAAATGTAAAAAAAAAATTAAAAACAACCCAAAAAGAATGCTTGAAAAACTTTCATGCCTTAATTCTCAATGTGACTAATAATTAAATATTTTATGCATAGTTATATTTAAAATCCCAACAACACAAAGTTTATTATTTAGATTAAGTGCATATACAAATCCATATTCCAATACTCAAAATATATTCACATTGATTGTCCCCAAACCTGATGTCGAAAATCTCAATTCGCTTCGACTCTAAATCTCACTGATTCACTCATTAAAGCACATTGATCCTAGGTTTTAAAGCACTCATCAAGCATATGTGAATAGAAGTTATGTAAACAAGAAATAGCAAGTATAAATTCACATATGAAAGTAAATATAATCAATAACCACTCAAATGTTCACAAAATAGATCTCATGAAAGGAATCAAATATTAGGATTATAAAGATATCACATTGCCTATATCATTATTTCAATCAAACTCCCCAAGAAGAAATATTAAGTATGTGCTTAAATGAGGACTTGACTTCATGGAATTGCCAGAGCATCACTTGTACCCCAATTTGTTTTTCTTTTCACTTTTTTTTTGTAATGGCAAATTTTCACTTTTTTTTAATGAACTTGGAATCTCTTCTATCTTTTTTTTTTCATGTGTATATATTTTTTTTTCTTTTCTTCTCTCTTTTACTTCTTTTTTGTTTTCAACAAGAAATCCAAAGATAGTTTTGCTTTAGAAATTTTGGCAATAACCCCACAAATATATATATTTTTAACAGAATAAGTCAATCATGAGATAGAATATGGAGACAAGCACATACTCAAATTCCCTACTCAAGTCATTTAACTAAAATAATCAAAATAAACAGCATGATTCTTTAATTGATATATAAAATCCTAACATTTAATACAAAGCCTATAGAGATCATCTAACTATTAGGATCATAATGAAGAGTGTTTAAAGAATAGAAGAAAACTAACTCTCAGAATAAAACGCTTCAGGCTCAAAGAACTCACAAGGTAGTCTCCACTATTTGATTCTTAATCACCAAATTTGAGTTCATCTCAGTTTCAACATTAAGAACACAGTTTTATGGAATATGAATATGCATCAATCCACACAACAAGCTTTGAAAGTGTTAAAGAAGATAAACACAAAATACAGAAAAGACTTAATTATTCATCATAAAGAAAATTGAAGCATGAATTTTATTTTATTATTTTATTTAAAATTTTTTTTGCACCCCCAAACCTAAACTAAACATTGTCCTCAATGTGTGAAATAAAGCAAAGGGTTTAGAAAATGTTTGCAAGTAAACAAATATAAAATAAAATAAAATAAATGTAAATAGAAAGAAAAATGAAGAAATACTACTAAATATGGGTGGGTTGCCTCCCACCAAGTACTTTCTTTAACGTCTTAGCAAGACGTTCTTTTTCTTGTCAAGGAGGGTAAATCTTAATCTCTTTTTCTTTAAGTGTTTTCTTCACCCTCTCATTAGTGAAAACAACTTCATGCTTATCCTCTACCTTTTCCTGCAATTGAGTGTCATGAACAAATAAGTCTGAAAGTCAATAAAGTAGCACTCAGCTGTAGTAGAAATAGTTAACTTCCCTGTTTGGAGCAAAGGAAAAGAAAAAGACCCATTTTTGTTGTTCACAGAGTGCTTAAAATATTGAGGGTCCTTAGCATGACTGTCCATGAGAACTAGCTTTTTCCTTTGCTCTCCATTTGAATCATGTGGTAAATCATCATATTGTTCATCATTAAAATTACTATGATTAATTTTACCACTTTGAATGACTGTAATATCCTTCATTGGCTCGGGTTGGCTTAGTAACTTTTCTTGTTGATGGCCTTGTAACTGTTCCACAATTTGCCCAATTTTTATTTCCACCCTCTTTATTGAACCT
>JASKGM010027515.1:0-26950 GCA_034509205.1 Ceratonia siliqua | reverse complement strand
AAAGGGCCAATGAACGAAAAATTTATAGCCCAACTCCTCCCTCAACCCACCAACCAACCCGGTCCAGTTCCTAAACCTAACCCGGATCCCCTTTTTTTTTTCCCATCTTCCTTTCTGGCATCCCCTACTCCACTCCAAACGGCACCTGCTGTCTCCCATGCTCCGTGTTGCGCCCAATTCCTCTCGTTGTCATGCCGTTTCCCTAATAGAAATTCTAGCAGGTTCCTTTCTGCTACCCCTCGGGCTCGCCATTTCTGGCATCCCCTGCTCTACTTCAACCCGTACCTCTCCCTCCCCTCCTCGCAATGGTTCTCCACGTGAGCAAGCTATACCCTCTTGTCGCGTATGGCACCCACAATTGCAGGTGCTATCATAGAAGCATACTATTGCCATTCAGATCGGGCCACGTGGCATTTCTTTTGCATTTTTTGGTGAAAAACACCACGTGGTGTGATCTAAAAAACAATAATCGGTACTGTTGTAATACTATACATTTACTTCCTCGACTAAACAATGGATACTGCCTTTAGGCAATAGAGGAAGAGTCTCCTAAAAGAGATTCTTTTACTTATTAACTATTATGTTTGGAAGAAGGTGGTGTATGAGAACGATTCAAATGAATTGCAAAACAAAATAGGTATTTAGAATTATGGAAACCATGTGCATGAAAAAAAAAATGATTGGAGGAAAAAAATGATTGTGTGTTTTGTTGATTTGTACAATGGAAATTAGTTAGTTTATGTAAACAAATAAACGTTCATTTCAATATTTTTTTTCATTAGGGATTGAATGAAATGTTAACTGATATATCAAATTGAAAATTTTAAAAAATATATTTGGCCAATATTATTCAAATTGAGAATAAAGGGACCAAATTAAAACTTTATGTAAAATAGAGAATCAAAAGAATAATTAAGCCAAAAAAAAAAGAGTTTTAATCATATAATCCTTACATGGACCCAACACGTGGCGTACTCTCATTAGAGGAATTCAAACTAAGAGTTCAATCCATATTTAATTCTTCCAAGATTTTAGTAACTATTATGTGGCTTGAGTGGGTGGCTTAATGGCTTCCTTAACTTGCTTAACTTAAGCCTTTAGCCTTGAGTGGGTGGCTAAGATGCTTAACTGATTTACACGTGTAGTTTTTATTGTGTCTTCTAATAATATTATGGGTTAACATAAGGTTTGGTCCTTATAGTTTCAGTCAATTGTTAAATTGTTAACTTTAAGGTTTCACAACCTTAATTAAAGTGTTTTTAAATGATGTCTTACAAACTTACGAAAATAAAAAATATGTTTCATGCCACATTAAATTAATTTGTCAACAATCATTGTGTATAAAATTGGCTAAAAAGAAAAGAACATATGTATTACCCAATACTTATCTCACTTATTTATTTGGTATATTGTTAGAAAAGTCAAAAGTTGCCAAGTCATCCCACATGCTGACTCACAATTGATTGTGCAAGACTCATGGGAAGGAAATCAAAAGGGATAAGAAAGTTTAACAGGCAAAGCATGGTGGGAGTTTCAAGTAAGATAAAGCATGATGAGTATTATATTCCAAGAAAGCCAAAGCATGGTGGAAATTACATTACAACTAAGAGACAAGCTGAAGACTCACGTGATGGACAAAAGGAGTGCATTAATTTAAGTGCTAACATGCTATTATAAAGAAGTGAGAATTACTTGTGAAAAGTTATATGTATTTATTGGAAATATGATATTGTCAAACCTCAATTCTGAGCTTATGACCGGTGTTGGAGGTTACCGCATTGATAACATCCTACAAGTCTACACATGTATTCATATGCAACCATAACAAAAATCACTTGGAGGGAAACTTGATTACCATGTAATAACTAAAGACAACTGGAGGAAAATTTTGACAAGGTTTTCCTTGGAATTTGGACGTTTCCAAATGCAAACAGAAAACCAAGTTAGGCGGACACCCACCTCAACGCATAATTAAGCTTCCATAGCCATAATACAAAACTAAAATGTATCACAACACAAGAGAATATGCAAGACCTTTGATCAATATAAGACTATGCATAACCTAATTCAACTGTCCAAGGCCCTGATTGTTACTCCATATGTCTCCCAGGAATACCTGCCATTTAAACTTGAGGAAAAATAAGGAGTGAGTTATAGACTCAGTGAGATGAAAAATCCTCTACCTAAGGGTACAAGTTTGAAAATAAATGATTATATATATTTTATTTAAATAATAAGGTAAACTAAACGAAATAATTATACCCATATATTGATGCACATAAGGAAATACAATTATGGTCATAAAATCCAAGTACTAATATTTATAGTAAAATACAATTAAAGGCAAAGGAAACTATATGCATGGGTGCTATAAACTCATCTCACGATATGCATGTAATTACCATGTCAATTTTATTTACTTGTAAGCATCATGTAATGATGCACGTATCTATATATATAAGAGCAAATATATGGACATTTCATATATTTATAAATATATGAATATGATGCACTTATTGTAGAAATTCCATATATTTGTAATTGGAAAATATATATATAGTTTAGGGATGGATCCACTCATTCTTCATATAGAAAACTCTCTCATGTAACATGTAACATATATCATACAATGTACATCCAAAGCAAGCCCAACTCACAGATGCAAACATATATCCATCCCATGTAACTCCTTATGCCTCCTAATGTAGTCCATGGACAATCCATATGCTAGGTGCACCTAGGGTTTCCTAATGGAAGTAAATAAGGATCCACCCAAAAAGATTTTCATTTATCATGTAAGATAATTCATTTACATGTAAATTAGTCATGTGAAAATAGGGACTTAATGATTCAAATATATGTTAATACCATATGCATGAACCATTGTCATTTAGAACTTCATGTGTCGAACATAACTCATCAATATATATAAATCATGAAAAATAACTTGTGCGTTAAGAATTTAAATATACAAGAATGATATATACAAATAAAAAAATTCATTTATTTCTTTATAAAATAGTATGGGAGTTTAATAGCAATATTACTTTTAGACATTTAAAAAGCATAAATGAATGAGATATATAGATGGTTATCACACATAAAATAAATATAGCTTATAAGAAAAGCTCATGTAACCAAGTGCAGAAGAATTCTCACTCACTAATTTGAGGGTTTTCATCACTCCCAACTAATCTAAGTTGTCTTCCATTATTAGTAATCCACTTGAGGCCAATTTAAAGAAATGATTTCAAGAGTTAAAATTTCACACTAGCTACTATATTTCAGAATTAATGAATTCCCAAAGCAAGCCTTGAGTCTTAACTGAATATGTGAATAATTTAAATTCAATTTAGAAACTTAAAGTTTTCAACACTTACCTATTGGTTTTTTCAGTTGCAGTTTCTAAGTCTGAGTACAAATTGAAGGACCAAACTTTAGACTTTTCAGCCTCACGCATGAAAATGGCAGTTTAATCAATAAGCTTAGCTACAACTAACAACAGTACTCTTCTACCATGGGGTTTACAACTTTGATTTTTATTCTACTTCAAATCTAGCCAGTAAAGAGCAGACAATAAAAATTTTGACTAAGAAAAGATGTAGGGAAGAGACATTGATACTAGACAAAAAACATAGCATCATTTAGAGACCACTCGAAAGTTCTGGAGACCAATGAAATTTATAGAAATCTTTAGAGCTCAGCTGTATAGGTTTCTGATATTTATATATATATATTAACGGTGGATTCTTGATAATAAGTTGGTATCAGAGCATGGTTTAGGTATGTGGTAGGATATATAGAGGTCTCCAATTATCCACTTCCATAAGGAAACCCTAGGTGCACCTAGCATATGGATTGTCCATGGACTACATTGGGAGGCATAAGTAGTTACATGGGACGGGTATATGGCTAGCATCCATGAGTTGGGTTCGCTCCGGATGTGCATTATATGATATATGTTACATGTTACATGAGAGAGTTTTCTATGTGATATCTTTAGTTACTTCCATAAGGAAACCATAGGTGCACCTAGCATGTGGATTGTCCGTGGACTACATTGGGAGGCATAAAGAGTTACATGGGATGGGTATATAGGTAGCATCCGTGAATTAGGCTCGCTCCGGATGTGCATTATATAATATATGTTACATGTTACATGAGAGAGTTTTCAATGTGAAGAACGAGTGGATCAATCCCCAAACTATATGTTTTTTTTCAATTACAAATACATGGAATTTCTACCAGTCAGTGCATGATATTCATATATTTATAAATATATGAAATGTTCGTCTGTTTGCTCTTATATACACATATACATGAATCATTACATGATGCTTACAAGTAAATAAAATTTTCATGGTAATTACACAGATATTGTGAAATGAGTTTATAGCACCCGTGGATATAGTTTCCTTCGCCTTTAATTGTATTTTACTATAAATATTAGTACTTGGATTTTATGACCATAATTGTATTTCCTTATGTGCATCAGTATATGGGTATAACTATTTTGTTTAGTTTACCTTATTATTTAAATAAAATATATATATTACTTTACTTTCAAACTTGTACCCTTGGGTGAAGGATTTTCTATCTCACTGAGTTTATAACTCACCCCTTATTTTTTTTCTCCAATTTAAATGGCAGGTATTCTTGGGAGACAAATGGAGCAACAATCAGGGTCTTGGACAATTGGATTATGTTGTGCATAGTCTTGTATTGATCAAAGGTCTTGCATATTGTCTTGTGTTGTTATACATTTTAGCTTTGTGTTATAGCTATGGAAGCCTAATTATGCATTAAGGTGGGTGTCCACCTAACTTCGTTTTCTATTTGTATTTGGAAACGTCCAAATTTTAGGGGAAACCTTGTCAAAATTTTCCTGAAGTTGTCTTTAGTTATTACATGGTAATCCAGTTCCCCTTCAATTAATTCTTGTTATGGTTGTATATGAATACATGTGTAGGCTTGTAGGATTTTATCAATACGGTAGCCTCCTACGCTGGTCACGAGCTCAGAATTAGGGCTTGATAGATATGCATTTATTGAAAAGACAACAAGGCTACTTGAGGAATGGCACCAAGAATAAAATAAAGAATGAAATATTTGTTAAAGAAAAGTATCTTGGCTAATGTCCAAAACTTACGCATAGAAAGAGGAGAAATTAGAAACGTATAATTGTACCAACTAAGGAAAAGTGCTCTGGAGATAAAATTCGGCCAAAACAACATGGAGATAAACATTCAAAGCTCAAACCTCTCTAATGGTGGAAGACAAAGTAGAAAGAAAAGTTTTAAGAATTATGGAGAAACAAATCTCCCAACTGGAGATCAACAAAAGCTTCTTGGTATAAGAAGCGTCACTTAAATCCAAAAGAAAAGCATCTGTAAAGTTTTGACAAAAAATAATTGAGGAACACAAGACTCTGTCAAAGAAGGTTTTCAACAATCAAGAAAAAGACAGAATGGCTACATCCCAATGGATAAATAAAAATGGAGATAAATAAGAAGACTTCTATTTGTTGGAAAACAATGAAAACCAAAACAAAAAATTGGTATTGTGAGCTTCTTCCACTACTGTTCTTCAAAGTTTTATCTTTTATTTATGAGAAGCAAATATGAGAGTGTGAAACATTATTCATTTGTTCTTCATTCCTCTTATTTTCACATTAATTTTTAAGATATACAGGAAGAGAAAATCAGAGAATGCCCTATTATATACATTTACTCTACTTGAGAGGAATTTACCCATTCTTATGCTTATTCTTGGAAGTCCTTTTGGTGAAGGGAGAAAATCACGAATCGTTGTAAGTGATTGATGGTAAACCTTCATGTTCGTGGTGAATAGTGAAAACCACTAGTTTCTAGTGAGCTATGAAAACTAGTTGTAATCTATTGAAGAATAGTGAAAAATCCCTTGGGAGTAAAGAGGACGGGATATAGGCTCACACATTGTGAGTTGAACTAGTATAAATTGCTGTGTGTTGATTCTTTTCCCTTCCATTTACTTTGGCAAGTTTAACTTTAGAACACTCTGTTTTCGAACTGGTACTGTATATTTCACCAGTGCACTGAAAGTTTTCAACTCACTAAAAAGAGTGCAATTACTTTGACAATATTAAGATCTTCGCTTGATCATTTTAAATTATCTACTTAAGGCTTAATTGACTATTATTCTTAAATAAAATGATTTCAAATTTAAAGATTAAATTAGGAAATACAATTCACAACTCTCTTGTCTTTCAATTTGGTCTCTGTAATTTAATTTCGATCAATTGAGTTCTTATAATTTCAATTTCTATCAATTTCGTCCCAAGTTTAATTTCAATCAATTGAGATCTTATAGTTTCTATTTTTATCAATTTGGTCCTGTAAACACCTATTTTGTCCATTCTTTATTTTATTATTTATTTTATTTTATTTTATTTTATTTTATTATTTTATTTATATTGCTTTTTTATTTTTATTATTAAATTTTAGGCGAAAATAAAAAAATCCATTTTTCCTCTAGCCCAGTTAGCCCTTAACCTAATCCAATTACTATCCACCAGCCCCAACCCAAAACGATCATTTTTGGCACAATACCAAAAATCGGAGCCCAAAAGCCCTTAGAAGCCCACTAGCCCAAGTCTCCTCTTCTCAAACTTGGACTCAATCAAGCCCAATTTCGAAGCCCAAACTAATAAATCAACCCATATCCATGACCCTGACCCAGATCCAACCCACAACCTGGATCCCCTAAAAACCCTAAATCCCCAAATCACTCCCTGACCCCTGAAGCCCTTACGTGCTACCCTCTGCACACCCCATCCTTCTGTCATCAACCTCCTTCACGCAACCTCCTCTTGCCTCGATTACCTCTCATTCCTTCGCCAAACCACCCTCTGTTCACTGTCTCAGCAAAACGCGTTTCACCCCTGCAATACATACCCATTCGGTACCCACTTCCTCTCTACGACGTTCGTCTCTCGGCCATTTTACGCCAACCACCACGCTATTCACCTCTGCTCACACAACAACCCCATCGATCCCTATACTCCTCGAGACCATATGCCTCACCCACCTTCTGAATCATCTTGGTTTCACGCCACCGAGGGAAGTTGATGACAGAGGACGAGTCTGGCTTGATTATAAGAGGGGGCTCAATGCTAAGACAAGAGAAGAAGAGAAGTGAGATGAGAGGAATCCTGGAAATTGAGGCAGAGGAACCCGAGATTGAAGAACCAAAACTAGAAAGGAGGTTTCACAGCGTCTAAGAGGGGATTTAGGCATAGGTTATAAGTTTCGGTGTACTAAACTTGCTACTGATAAAGAATATCACTTCCATTAGCTACAAATTTAAGGTTAGAATCCGATTTGCCTATCTGTTCCAAAAATTGTGGATCAGGTTTAATTGTTAATTCATTTATCTCCTTGCTATATCTTCTCTGTGTTAATATGTGGAATTTGGTTCAAAATGGTTGAATTTACTTTGAGGTTCAGAATGCCATATGAATTCTAATTCTATTATATCCATTTCCTGTTGGTTGTAAAATGGGTGGTCTAATGTAAGTAGTTTCACTTGAATGTGTAGAATATGATATGAGTCCCATTTCATTTTCCTCTTTCGTTTGTTTAGTTAATCTCTTTTCTGATTGATTAAGTTTGATCTCATAAGCCAAATCCTGAATTTTTGTTTTGCCTCGGTTCAGAATGGGTTGCATGCTGGTGCACTATCTGAATGGTTATCCTGTGATTGTGTTTCCCTGATTCTGTGTTTATGAATTCCATTGTTTTGTAGCTGAGTTGGAAATTATTGGACAGTTCATTATGTCTGAATTGATATTGTGATCATTGGTTCACTGATTTAATGATAGAAAAGTAATTCAAGAGAAAACTTCTGGTTATGTTGAGACATGTATAAAATCTAAGTTGGGGAATTCTTTGATCACATGCTAACTCAAACTGCAGAATATGTGATGTTTATTGAACTTGTCCAATGGTATAATTTGAATTGGCTTTTGATTTTTTTAATCTGGCACTTTGAGCACACTGATAAGGCTGGGCTTCATATTTTATGAGTTGATTATGGGCATTCTGTTTAGCTTGTTGAGGTAGTGTTAAAGCTTGATTACCTCCCATGGTGGGTTTAAGTCACATTAACATATGCTGAAGGATCTTTTTGGGATTTATCCATCTTGAATGCATGCTGAATGGTTTCTCTTGAATGATTTTATACATTTTGGAGATATATTATGTTGGCCTTGAATACCATACTAGTATGGCCAGGGTTGGGTTTCATTTGGATTGACAAATGTTGTAGTCATTCATATCCAGTTTGCTAGCATCATGTTTTTTACTATCTGAATCATTATATATCATGCTTAATTGGTTAAACTGCATTCTACTAGTTTCTTTGGGTTAATTCCAAGGGATAATTTGTGGCATCAACCTTTAGGTTAGGACTTGTTGCTCTAGTAATTTATCATGAATATATAGGCCATTGTCAGTTATGCCTATGTTAAATCTGATGGTAACTTAGCTGTTGAGTAGGAAATATTTCATTTTTTGTCCAGTGTGTGGTTAGGACGAATTTTCTGTTGGTATGCTCAAAACATAACCTTCTGGCTTCTACTTGAGTCATTGGGCATGTCTTTATTTTTTAGTTATGATCACAACATATTTCAGGGCCTGTTAGATGTAAGTGGTGTGTTTCCTTCTAATGCCCGTTTATTTAATTAGAACAAGAACTTGTGATTGTTGGTTAAGAGGGAATACTTTGATAGATTCCCAGAAAATTTCAAATGGTCAAAAACATGACAAATAGTTATAAAGATTGAGCGTTTAAGTTTCAAGGACCCAATTGGTCCAAAAGGCTTCAAAGGCCTCATTATTTCAAAATAGCATAAACAACTCAATTCTCACCAATGGGTTCAAGGTCCAATACTCATTAAAACGGCTTCAAAGGCCCAATTCTTACTAAAATGACTACAAAGGCCTAATCAATTCAAAAAGGGGTCCAAAGCCCATTATTGCTTTCATGGCTTTAAGGAATTAAATAAAGGGTTGTAAAAATATAATTAATTGGCTTTTTAATTCAACATTTTTAAAATTCACATTTCAACCCCTAATCTTTTAATAATTTCAATTTTGACCATATACTCTCAATAATATCATTTTAACCCCTAATCTTTCGGTAACTGTATTTTGACTCTCACACTTTCAAGAATTATACTTCAACCCCATACTTTCAAAAATTTACATTTCAACCCCCGATTTTCTAAAGGTCACGTTTTGGCCCTCATTTCTTCCAAATCCCTTTATCACCCCATTACTTTTAATAAATTTCATAAACTCAATGTTTAATGAACTTTCAATAGAAGTTTATCTTCTCTGAAGTTCAGTTTTTTTAGATTTTCAGTGGAATTTCATTTTTCCAAAGTCTTAAATTTCATTGGCATTTAGTGAAGGCCTATTCTCTCCAATGTCCTAGTTCGCTATCAAGGCTTTAAGTGAAAATTTGATTTCTCCTAAACGTCTTAATATCATTTTCAGTTTAAATCAAACTATTTTCGAACTACGTTGACCTTGATCCCTTTCGGGGTACGTAGACATTTACTTGGTAGGGCAGGTCTAGTTATTTATTTTTCCATCTTTGTCCAATATTATTTTATAAATAAATAGGGTAATTATAATACAGTAAAATTAATTAAGCACAAACAACTTAAGGTAACCATCCTTAGGAATGGACGTTGTGGGGTGTCTAACACCTTTCCCACACGTAATTAGACTCCCGAACCCTTCCTCTGGTTTCAAGGGCCAGTTTTTCTTTTCATTTTAAGGATCCTAATTATCCTTCTAATTAATTGGTGGCGATTCTAAATTTTCTCTACATTTTCCCTTACGTGCCCAAAAGTCATAAAATGATGGCTTTTCACCGGCCGTCACGTTGTGACAGTTCCCTACCATTAAATTAAATGACTATATGATGTGGCACTTAAATATCTATGTGGCAATCCTATGTCTATTGCCACGTGGCAACCAATTCATTATTCATTGTCCTCCCTTATTAGAGATATTAAAGTTTACCTTAACGATGTCGTTAGTGGCCAAATAATAACTGTAGTCATTTCCGGCTACAAATATGAGAGCCACAAAGTTAGCAAGGTCAGAGATGGTGAACACTTTGTCCTTGATGAGTTGTTGGAAGAAATATCTGGGTAGTCTTGTTTGGGTTTGTAGAAGAGGTATCAAAAACACCGATACCACCATAGGCAAAGTTCATCCTGTATTTGAAATGTTGTGGCATCAAGTTTCTGAATCTATAAGGCACTGGCAACTTCAATCCTAAATACTTAGCTGCACTGGCACATATTTTCCACCAGCCATTTAAGATGTTCATTATACTAGCCATGATTTCATAATACTCTAATTATTATTTGAGAACTTCTTTTAGCTAAACTAATTTTGTAGTATCACTACACTCATTAAAATGTTTTAATTTATTTTTTTCTTTTCGTGTGTTTGTAATTTACTGACAAAGGACGACAAAGCTTTTACAAACAAACCTGTAGAGCAAAATCACGGGTTATAAAAGTTTATGGGAATAAGAAAAATAATGATATCACGAAGCTTCTTTAGTTATGCATGTAATGTTAGATTTTGAAATAGTTTTAAATTCTTAATGGCACGATCTTAAAAATTCACTCTCGAGCATCAGCAAGGAGGGTGATGAAAGTGGCCATTACCCGTTAACGTTTGGCTCCAAATGCATTGGCTAATGAGAAATATAGAAATAGGACCATTTAATTGGTTGCCACGTGGCAATCTTATGTGGAAATTATGCCACACATAAGATTACCACATAGATATTTATGTGTCGCATTAGACAGCCCTTTAAAGGTGTTAACTAATAATTTAACGACAGAAACCAAATTGACAGAAATGATAATGATAATGATTCAATTGACCAAAATTAAACTATTGAGACCAAATTGATAATTAACTGAAATTATAGAGATCAAACTTATCTTAACCCTAATATTCCCAACCCTAATAGCAATAGAAAAATGAAGGAAGAATTCAACAATACCAACTACCTTCATTCTTTTTATTTTATTATTTTATTATTGAATAGTTTTTCATTTTTTATTATAATTGAAAAAAAATACTATTTATATTATTATATTAAAATTTCAAAGTGCAAATAAATAACAAAAAATTGTAACTACATGTAATTTTTATATCAAAACTAATTGATTAATTAGCATGACTTTATATGAAATTGTATATGTTAAATAAAAAAATATTTAGAAAATATTAAATTCAGCTTATTTATGAAAAAATGAATAAGTAAATTATTTTGAAATAATTATCTATAAAAATAATTTTTATGACTCATTATTTTGAAATATAATATCACTAAAAATACTTAAATAAATATTTCAAAATATTTTTTATATATTTGAATCAATAAATTAGATTAATCAATAACAGTGATTTTTCAATATCCATCTGTAAGGTAAAAGATAAATTAGAATAAAACAGTTTAATATGGTTCTATTATTACACATGCTAATTAAATCTAATGAGAATAGTATGTTATAACTAACAAATAAATAGGTTTTTTAGTTAAAGTTTTATATTCTTAAAAATAAATAAAATATAATTTAATATGCTCATACCTTTGTTTTTGAATCTTAAAAGCTTAAAGGGTAAAGAATGAAGGTGGTGGTGTGCTGTTGAATTCTTCCTTCACTTTTCTATTGCTGTTAGGGTGAAATTTTATTAAAAGACACAATAAAAATTACTTGTAATTGTGTAATATACTTAAGCATCTAGTGTCTAGATCCAATATAGTAATTGCACAGGATCTAGTTGTGTTGGACAACCATAATTGCATGGTGCATGTGAGAGGGATTGGCATCATGCAGTTATGGCTGCCCAATACGACTGCACCTGTATAGTAACTGTACGAGATCCGGGTCCAAAAATCTAAGCCGGGTCAAGGCTAAAGACTCAAGTTGAGCAAGTTAAGAAAGCCACTAAAGGTCTGTTTAAATGTTCTTTAAAAAAAATAATTTTTAAAGAAAAAGAAATTGATTTTAAAAAAAAAATGTATTTTAGTAGAATGAGAAGTTGTTTGTATTCGGATGCAGTAAATGAGAAGTATTTTTGAATCAAAAAATATGTTTGATTATAAAACTATAAATGACTTTTGGTTTATAAAATTATTGAAAATGACATGTATAAAGAATTAAAAAATTTTAATGAGTCAAAATTTTTTAATTTTAAAATAATAAAATGAATATATACATGATTAAAAATAATAATTTTTAAAATAAAATAATAATTTTGTAAAAATAATGGTAATAAAAAATAAATGAGTCAAAAAGATAATATAATTGTAAAAAAAATATTTGATTAAGAAAATATTTTTTACAAAATATACATACTTAAAATTAATTTTTAATCAAATACCCTTTTTAATACTTAAAATATTTATCAAGATTAATTTTATAATGAAATAATAACTCTTCTATATGACCAATGTCGTGAGAGACTAAGGGTAAAATCAAAGAATAAAATAATATCTCATTCTCTTATAATCAGAAGTTATAAATTTCACCTTCTACTTTTATGAAAAAATCTCATTTTTTCACTCTTTCTCATTCTTTACAAAATATTTGATTAAGAAAATATTTTTACAAAATATACATACTTAAAATTAATTTTTAATCAAATACATTTTTTAATACTTAAAATATTTATCCATATTAATTTTATAATGAAATAATAACTCTTCTATATGACCAATGTCATGAGAGATTAAGGGTAAAATCAAAAAATAAAATAATATCTTATTCTCTTATAATTAAAAGTTACAAATTTCACCTTCTACTTTTTTCACTTTTTCTCGTTCTTCAGAAAAGCACATCCGAACACTCTTACTTGACACAAAAAGGATTCTTTTCAAACAAAGCCCTTCTCCTGCAACATAATTCAATCCAAACGGAGCCTAAAATCCACGCACTCAAGCCACATAATAGTTGTTAAAATTATGGAAGAATTAAATACGAACGGGGCCGAAAATGCAAGCACTCAAGCCACATAATAGTTGAATTCCTCTAATGAGAGTATGACACGTACGTGTTGGGTTCGTGTAATTATACACGGATTCGAGGCTATAAGATCAACACTCATTTTACCCATTGAGCTTTAGAAGTTCACTCCTTTCTTACATTGTTGTTTCAGGTGAAGCATGATTAGAGGTAAATAGGCTACGCTCCAAACACTGCAAATAGGAATTGGGTTATAGATACGAGAGAAAGCATTGTATTTGTTCATGTATTTGAAGCACGTATTTGAAATTGTAATTTCTTGTAATCTTTCATTTAAATTAGTAAATTAAGAGTTTTCGATGAATACTCTGTATCCATCATTCAGTGAAACTTATTGAGATTATATTATTATTTTCTATAAAATGTAGTATGTAATAATTTTTAGATTATATATATAATATTATAATTTAATTTTTTTATACAACATTAAATATTAACTCAACCTTGAAACATTGAATGGTGAACTTCTCCTATTTTGATTCAACGGTGAGTCTAATTTTAAAAACATTGCTATTTTCTTACTTAAAAGTTTTTTCAGCTCTTCAATCCTCTCCTATCTTAGGGGAAGTTATCTCTTTTATTTTTCTAGTTAAAATTTGGCTCCAATCGGTTAAATTCACAATCTTTAGTATGGGAGGCGACTCTAGTACCAGTGAGCTATTAGATCATTAGTAGTTATATCCTTTCATTTTGAAAGATTTCTTGTTATTAAAGACGGAAGAGACATACTTTTTGTTACCAATTGTTTAAGGTCATTACTAAGCTACTGTAGCCATACTCCCTTACCAAAAGGGACAATGTAGTGGGTGAGCCCCTCATTCTCTTTGGGTAAGAAAACATAACTACTCCTTATAATAGTTTAGTCTTCATCTTTGTTTATAAGTCTTAACAATCAAATCTCAAAAAAGGAAAGCTTTTTGAAAAACAAACCTTCCTACTTAAAGGGAGTGATGCAACCGAAGCTTTTGTTGAAGTTGACTATTGATATTTCAGATACAAGTGGTTAGATGTAGATTCCTTGTTAGAGTTTCTAACTTACTGAGAAGCTATAGATTCCTTGTTAGTAGTTATCGTCTATTAGTTTTCTCCTAAAGTGCGTGGGTTCTCTTAGTGCTTTTGCTTGTATCGAGCGAAAGCTTCTGTTTCTACCTGTCTTTCCATGTCCCCAGACCCCAAAAACACAAAGTCGGGTCTGATTTAAGAAGGTTAAACACAAGTGATGATGGAGTTTTAAGGGATTATTTCCTCTCCTTGTTTGGCGCCCCGGGGGGGGGGGGAAGCTTCCAAATAGAGAGGTTACAAAGCTTACAGTGCAACCTCTTACCTCTCCTTTTCCCCCATTATCCCTCCAAAAATACATTGACCATATGCCTAATTCAGAACACTAATTACAAAATCCATTTGAATCAACAATAGGAAGAAGGAATACTCTAACAAGGACCATTAGTGAGTGACCGAGTCATTTGGTAACTAAGGAGTCCATGACTTACTAGATCTAAACAAATAATATTGAACAACAATTACAATACAAATCCAAGCCAACAAGAGATACATCACAACTGCATTGCCATCATAGAAACTGAGTCAGGCTCGTGACCATGAACCCTGAAGCGATATATACAAGTGTGCGAAGAACTTCCATGGTTTGAAGTAAAATCAAGCCTTACTGTGTCCACAACACCAGAAGCTGATGAATCCAACACATTAAAAGTTTGAGCATTGCTCTTCTCAAGGTCATATGTAAATTCTGCTAGAAGAAACATCTTTTCAGTATCAATAGCAGAATCAATATTACGCCCCTGCAGCCAACCAGAGACCCTGCAGTCTTTGGGAGCACTTGATCTATCATATGCAACACTCTGTCGAAAAGCAAAACATTAGCATGATAAAATAAAATTAAAATATGAAGATAATAAATAACCAAACATGTGACAAAACAACCTTGTATGTCCCCTAAAATTCGTAATAGAAAACAGAATAGCTAGCATATTATGACAACTCGTGCCTTAGCATGGAGGTCACTCGTATATGTCCCATTGAGAGAGGATCCCAGTTCTCAGACCAAAACACCACCATCTAAATCTAAAAGTCCTCAAATTTTTACCACTGTCGTTTAGGAAAGTAAAAGGGGAAAAAGAAGTAGGGGGAGGAGAGGCACATCAATTAGATACAGAAGGCAATAGAATTATGAGAAACTACCAGTACCAAAACAGTGTCAGTTAATCAGGTTTTCTGAGTAAAGCATAAAAGTAATCTTTGTCAAAAGAGACATAATATCTTACCACCATAACTTGTCAATAAGTAAAAACCAACAAAAACTTGATGCTAGTTTTTACTTATTTGTTTCACAAGATACTGCAATTCTATGACAAAATGAATGCACTAATGTAAACTTGGTTAGCATCAATTATCTGTGCGACTTATTGCAATCAAATTTCACACCAAAAGCACTTATTTGTTAATACAACAAGACAATGCACAATCAATGAAGCAGAAACAATCACTGACAACTAGGAAACAATTGTTCACTATGCAATTATTATTAGCAACTCGAAGGCTCTAAAAACCAAACAACACCTTAGCCCCAAAATTTTGGATCACCTAAATGAATCCATAAATCAGAAATACCTGAGATTTTCCACATCAATTTGATAGACCCACAATCAGATTCACGTATGCTAGAAGGAAGAATAGGCCACGAAGGGAAGCTGAGTAGTGGTTAGTAAGTGAAACAGGGATAATTCTATAATACAAAAAAGAGGAGGGATTCAGTTAGATGGGTAGTTTTCTGTTGAAATGCAGTTAGGTAGCTAGTAACTGCAGGGGACTCTAGAATGAACTTCCTATAAAGTGGGAAGGGGGACTAAGACTGAGGTAGGCTGATTTTAACTAGTATGGGAGAGTGGTAGGTCTCTCGAATACCTACTCAACTTGTATTCTTTTCAATTCTCAATATTAGACTCCTCTAGAGCATTTCTTTTTCTGTTTTCTGGTTTAATTCTAAGATAGTTCATATCACAATTCTATGAAATTCATCCCTACGAACGCTATCAGCCTATCCAAGGCAAGTTCTCCTCTTGCAACTTAGGACAATAATTGAGCCTCGGCCTCTTCCAAAATCAAATAACTTACAAGTGTAAAACTAATTTCTTCAAAAAAACTAGGACTCAAAGTAAACCTTTTGCATAAGCATTACGCAATGCTCCTCTAGTATCTATTCCTATCTACTAATAATTCCTAATCAGGTCAAAGCACATATCTATCTTAACAGTTAGCCCTCATTTATGTACATTGATATCAATCAGTTTCATCAGTCATGTCATATGGAGCTTCCAAATGAACTAGAGCATGGTCGTCACATTGAAAATCAGAAGGCTAATTTGTTTGAATTGCAAATCAAATTCAATTGAAATTGTATGATTCATGATTGAAGTTTTGAAATAACTTAAAATGCATGTTTCACATAATAAAACAAAATTCAATAATTTGAAAAGTGACAAATATCAATACAAGACATAATAAGACATGTTTAATAACATGCAAAGCCATATGACTCATCTCATATAACACTCCAAATTAACATATGAAGACTCTGGTCATAATAATAGACATTAAATTACTTTGAAGTCTACCCTATACTAACTTGAAGAGAAACAATAGATGCTACATATGCTCTTCCATAGCATTACTTTCTTCAACGGTTGAACTGAAGCTTCAGAAGCACTTAAAAGTGTAAAACTGTTGGGGGACTCGACTATTAAAATAAAGAAAGAAGACATGAGGTTTAGGACTTCAAGAGAGAGGAGGGGTTTCAAACTTAAATAAATAAAGTGAAGGAGGTGAGCTGGCCTTAATAGATATCAGAACAAGGTGTTCAGCTGTTCAATGCTGTTAAAAAAAATTGCTTAAGAAGGAGCAAAATAGCATCTGTTCATATTTGTGGTCACGCATGACCCAACCTAGGTCTGTTGCAACCCAACTGCAAATCCAGAGAACCAGAATTTCCAAAAATTGCAAAATTACAGCAATTCCAACAGTCCTGAGGTCAGTTCCAGCACACTCACAATTAGCCCACTAATTCTAATTGTTCAAGTTCCAAATTGCATTAAATTGCACAAAATTGCATACGCACTATTCAAATAACCATGAACTAGAGTTGCACTGTTAACAATTCAAGTAATAAAGGCAATGCATATCAAACAGGCTTATTAGGAAGCAAACAGGATTATTAGGAAGCATGGCTCAAGTGATATATACATTCATCTGTGAAATTTTGTTACTCCAGTTAAACAGACACCAATCAATTCAGATATAAAAATTCCAAATATTAAAGTATATCCCTTCTTTAGAGGTTTATTATTATTACTATTGTTTAGTTATTTACTGAAAAAAAGAGTCCAATTCCTAATGACATGAGCCAATTCTATACAAAGTTACAAACAAATCAAGATGGAATCCTTGGCCTTACAAGTCTTTTACTTAACTTGGCAATTTGGCAATAGACTGAGCAATTCAGCAATAGACTGCGCAATTGAGTATTTCCAGTTTAGAAAAAGCATCACTATAATGCTAAGTGCGTAAATTGAGGAAGGTGAATGCATATTTCTTTTCCTTTCTTGTTTTCCCTTTTTGGTAATGAAAATAACAGGAGTGCCCATTCAAAAAAATGGCATCTTTTCAAGATGACTATGCCCTTAAGAACTTCAGCATCTCTAAAAACCTGAAACTGTGTTAATCATTCATCTTGAAGACGAGTTTTTTGCTTGATTATTGATCTCAAAAGCCTAGATTAGGTAAAGAATAAAATTATGTTAATAATTAATCTTGAGGATAATTCTAATGCTTATACTATATTGCTCCCAAAAGCGCCTACAATAGGAATTTCAAATAAATTGTAACAAATCCTTTTCCATTTTATTAGCCAACACTGTTAGTTTACTGTTATGACTTCTGACCTGGATTTAAAACTCACTACCAGAGGTGTTCTCTCTGTGTCTATATGTTTATTTTCCTTTTCTCACTCTTTAATCAAACTAATATACATTTAAAATCAAGGGAGGCAAGAAAACAAAAAACCAGTGCAAGTTATAATACGCATCACATGGGTATCAAGCCAGTTATACAAAAAGTTCACAAACAATTAGCTCAAATAACACTAATGAATTGCCCTCTATTTATCTTTACAACTTATCGGAACAAAAGTAAGACATCACTGCCACCTTAACCCACCAATTCACTAATTTAAAGAAACTAGGAGATGCAATAATTAGTTATTGAAAATTATTTTTTATTTCTAGGTGTCAAAATGAATATAATAAATTGTAGAACTTGGCAAAACAAGCGACTCTAGGGTTGACAAAGATTAAACCTAGTACCGCTTAAAAATAATCAAACCCACCCCAAGGGTTACAAGCAAACCATCTAATCTAAGTCACATGTATCAACAAGGAAATTGAAACAATTTGAGGGACTAATCAGGCACCATTCACGGGTCCAACTAGCCAAACCATCTGATCTAAGTCACATGTATCAGCAAGGCATTCGATATAATTCAGAGGATTAATGCGGCACCAGAATGCATTATTTCAACATATCAACTAGTCCAACCAGCCATCCCCTCCCCTGACTCTCCAAAGCCCAAACACACACACACACACACACACAGAACAGCTCAATGAAAAGGAAAATGACTCTAATTATCCCTCATTGACGCTTATTGATATAAATCAGTTTCATAAGTCATGTCATATATAAAGCATCTGTATGAACCAGTGTTGAACTATTCACCAAACTAAAGTGATATAACTATATAAGCAGTGACAATTATATAGGGAAGCATAAATCAAGTAGTATATACATGATTCATCTATGAAATTCTGTTACTCCAGTTTTCCAAAGACACCAATCAGTTCAGACATAAAAAATCCAAAGATTAAAAGAAATCCCTTCATTTAGAGGCTAAGTATTTAGTGCCACAAGTAAATGCAGAACAAATTGTATCTTCTACAAGCCAGAAGCACCAAACCACACAAATGACCACCCAAAACAGACCTGTTTATAAACTAGTTGCATCTAATAGATATATCAGGATATTACACTCACAACTCTTGAACTTCATTCATAACATATCATGCTAATTAATGAATTTTTCCGCACATGGAGAGTAAGCATGTATATAAATGTGGACAGTGTACGTGTGAGCACACATATAATCAACTTATATACAGAGATCAGATAAATTACCCTTATTGTCAGAAACTAACAAAAAGTTTTTATAAACATATTTTAAAACGTTTAGTGACGAATAGGCATGCAGATAAATAACTACATAAAATAAAGGCATCACCTTTGAAACATGCTCCAGGGTGACAGCCTCTGGAATGATAGCAGTGCGCAACCTAATCTGCACAAACCCGCTGCTTCCTTTCAAGGCAAAACACTGGCCCGGCTCTCCAAAGCTTGGTTTTAACATCTTATCTGCATTGGAATGGACACCATTTTTTGCAGATTTTAAGAACCAATTACTTCCCCTCCCCACTAAATATGATTCTGAGTGCTTAACAACCTTGGCTCCACCACCGGCGAGTGCATAGTCCACCCTCCCAAGCCCATCAGCCGCATGCTTCTCAATCTCATTCTCAATCATCTCTCTTGCAAACGTCCTTATCTCATCCAAACTTGCATCTCCAAAATTACCGCCCTTTGACTTCTTCAGCTCATCATAAATCTTCTGAAACTCTTCCTTGGATAACCAATCCACTGCCTTCAACTCACCCAACGATCTCTCCAGTCCTTCACTCTTGGCCTCCAATTTCATCAACTCGCTCTCCAAAGTTGCTCCGTTATCATCAATTTTTTTATTCACTTCCTTTTTCAAACCTTGAATCTCATTCTCAATCTTCCTGTCCACAACGTCAACCTGCACCTGGATCATCTTCGCCGTTGTTTTCAACAGTGATTCCACATCCGCAATCCGACCCTCAAATTCCGACAACCCCGCTTCGGTCCCCACCACATCATCCCCAGATTTCAGAGCCAGTCTCCTAATCAACTGAACCAACCCCACAAGCACAACCAGAAGCACGAAGTTCTTGGCAAAAATACTGAACACCGTGACCCACCGGGGCTTCTCAGGCTTCGAGAGGACCTTACGAGTTCGCCGCGGCAAAACGGTCGAATTCCCAACGGCTTTCTTGACTTGCATATCCTTAGAAGATCTTTCCAAAACCGTCTCGCCACGAACCGTGTGATGGCTCAAATCTCTCCCATTCCCGGTGGATGTCACTTTCTCATATCCGCCAGCGCCGGGAGTAGCGTTCACCTGAGAAACACCAACATCGTTCGCCAGTAATTCAATGTTACTAGTTTTCTTTTCGGTGGCGACCACTGGTCTCCGACGCGCTGCCGGGTTCGCCGCCGTAATCGACACGGTCGAAGCCGACATTGGAATCACCAAGCACCTCTTCAAAATCAAAATTGGCCCTGCAAGATCAAAAACCCTAATCTGCTAGGAAAGAAGAAAAGAGTGTGAGAAGGAGGACGAAGAAAGAGGGAAATGAGGTTCGGCAGAGAAAGAGAGAAAAACAGTTCGATCTGAAGAGCGAAAAAGATGAAAGATTTGGAGGGAGTCCTCGTACGGTTTTTTCATTGTAAATTTTGATTCGAAGGGAGCAAGAAATTTGAAGTTGGAGAAAACCAACGCGACTTTGGAGCGCGTGGGTGTGGGCTTTCTGGCCCATGATGAGTAGGCCTGGACTTTTTAGGCCGAGAGTTATCCAGTTTTATTTTTTGCTATTGCCAAAAAATTGCTACTTATTAGAAGTAATTACATTTAGGTGTCTTTAAAATTTTTTTATATATATAGAAAATTGATCAATTGATATTGGTGTTAATTAAAATTAATCTTACACCATTATAAAGTTTTTTATAGAATAATTTTTTTGCAAAATTCACCGTTACATAAATAGTTAATAGTCAAGATTAAAATAAAAAATATGATTGGAGTATGTTATGGGCAATTATACGGTGCAATCGATAATTAGTTATTTCAATTGTCAGGGTTTCAACCTTAACTGGAGGATTTATGACTTTGGCCTTTGGGCTGGAGATATTTCTTTACCACCTAATGGATATTTTGATATAGAGTATTTACGTTTACCTTGGGGATGTGGTCTCCTGACGACTCACTATTTGAGTTTCTCTCACAAGGAAATGTTAGGACACCACCAAGAAAGGCATGGGCAATATTTAACATTTTGAAGAAATTGATAAATATATCTTAAGGTATTGAGAATATGAAAAAGTTGGACTTGAGTTTATAATATCATATATCTTTATTAAACTTGAATATTGCTTGTCAAATATGTGGTGTTGAATGGATATTTCTATGAATACCCTGCATAGCATGTGGTTGTAATTGTAAACCATTTTTGTTTTTTATTTACTCATTGGGCTCACTCTATTTATTTGACATGCTTTTATTGGAAAAAAAGTTACTTATGAGGTTGTTAGTATGATTTTAAGGGACCAAGATCCCATCATTTTGGAACATGATAGGTTCATTTTCCCATCCAAGGGTGGGAGGGGGTTGTCTGTCCTGCCCCCTCTCTTACCCACCCAATCTAAGGGTGGGCAGAGAACAAGATCCTTTTAGTTACATGAGGGGATCCTAGCAGGACTTTTAGTGCTACTGTCAGGTTGTGGGCTGTGAGATTATGTAATATCTTAATCTCAAAAAGTTAATGGAGATTTTTAATTTTAAAAGTTAAAGTGTAATGGCATGCACTAAGAACAAACCATAAGGAGTTTTTCTGAACCAATAACATGGGCAGGTTAGGAAGCCTCAAGGGAGCTGTGGAAAAAAAATCTTGTGCATCTGGGCACTTTTACTTGGTGCAGTTGATCGCATGTTAGAGGGTGATCGATCGAACCCTCCTTATGCTCTATAAATGTGAAGTTTGGCTCTCATCTCTCAGGAAGGAAGGCTGGGGCTCGAGCTGAAGGCCTGGGAGACCTTGGTGTGCATTCTGAAGGTGGTTTTTGCTGCTGAATAATAGGTAAATCATTTCTTTGTGATTTTAGTAAATTTCGGGTGATTTTCCCAACTTCTATCTTATCTTGGGAAAGTGAACTTTGCATGAAAGTTTTCCAAAGCTCACCGAAACTTATAACTCCAACGAGAGAGGAGTAGTAGACCACCTCTCCTCGTCCTAGTGAGTTGCCGGCCGGTGACAGAGGAAACATCTGTTTCACGAGTTTTCCCGATAAGAGCTTAATCTTAGATTTTTCAAATTTTTGAGCAAAGGAAATTCTAACTTAGAAAGTCCTAACCATAAATTGTTTTTGGGGTTATTTTATGACGCTGCTGTAAGCAGTTCAAAAACCCGAACAAGACTCAAAGTGGTACGAGTCGATATAATGGTGTTTCAAGAAAACATGAGATTCCTAACTATCCGGAAATTGTGTGTTCTATGGTTCAAACTTGATTTCAAGGTCTTCTAAGAAACCAAGTCTAGTCTCCAGACGAACAACAGAAGCTGAATATCATAGCTTGGCTAAACTCACTTGGTTAAAGTCCTTGCTAAGTGAATTACATATTGGAGACACACAAATACCATTAATTTATTGTGATAATCTCAGCACTATGTTGTTGTCTGCTAATCCTGTGTTATATCAAAGAACCAAACACATTGAATTAGACTTGTTCTGTGTCAAGGAGAAGGTGATTCAAAAGCATATTAATGTTCAGCATGTTTCTTCTCATATTCAAGTGGCTGATGTGCTTACCAAGGCACTTAGTACATCAAGATTTGAAGATCTTCGTTTCAAACTCGTAGTTCAAGATGGTACCACTTTGAGTTTGAAGGGGGGTATTAGAGCATAAAAAGGTTCTAGATTGTCCTTGCTGTCCTTGTATGCATGGACACGTCATAATTCTGTTATAGATTTTATTCTCTGTAATATTCTCCTATTAGTTAGGCGGCTAGATATTTCCAAGCTATATATTTTCTTGGATGAGGCATGCTTTTTTGTGTGTATTTAAAGTTTATATATTCTGATGTAAGGTTTCATTTTCTGATATAAATGAAGCACAAAAAATAGCCCTTCCATGCTCTCCTCTATTCTCCTTTGGTACCATTTCTTTCATATGCTATTAAAAAAAATCATGAATAATTTTATATAATAATCTCTGACAAAAGGATACTGCAAAAAAGTTGTTAGCAAAGCAATGTAATTCGAAGAGAGCACATTCAATATATAGTATGAAAAAGTTTATATTTACATATAAGATAATAAGTATATGCTTAATCTATAAATTTTTAATGGATAACTAATGAAGAATATTTATATGTATATATCAAATAATTTTTCAAAGACTTAAACTTTTGACATACATGTATATCATTAGTTTAGTACAAGAATTTATCTTATTACACAATTAAAAATTTTCACAACTATTATAGGTGTTGGATTTGTTAGGACCTATTGCTCCCCGAACTCAGGGCCAAGTTTGATACAAGGCTTGGCCATGTGGCGATAGGCCTCAAGTTACACTCCTACTAGTTACCTCAGTCACTCTCATAGGTCTATTGTTTATTTGTTACAATAGTGGACGTTCCCAAAACTCGAACCCATGACACCTTATTTATAAGTATATAGGAAAGCTAAATACCAGAAGTGACATGACTAAATCCTTATGAATAAGGTGTCATGGGTTTGAGCTTTGGAAATGCCCAATATTGTGACAAATAAATAATAGGCCTGTGAGGGTGACTGGTAAGGGTGCAACCTGTGGCCCAAGCCTTGTATCCAACTTGGCCCTAGGTTCAAGGAGCACCAAGTTCTAATAGGATTTAGCTTATTTGACCCCCACTTTATCTTTTTCAAGTTAACTCTGAATCCAAACGTAATAATTATGACGGTCATGGTTAAGAAAATAAATTTTCACATTAATATATTACTAAAATAAATTTATAGAGGTGTCATCATCTTACATCTCTCCCATTATGTTTCACCCTCCTATTAAAACTTATTCCAAAATTCAAAGGATTTTTTTAATGAATTTTTTAATGTTTAAGATATTAGCGCTATGACACTACCTGAGATCCTAACAAGAATGCACCAATTGAGTAAGCCCACAAAAGTATACCCTAATCACATATGTCTACAGTAAAACAACGTGCCTATTATTTACTTGTCACACAAAATGAGTGTCCCATGATAGAACCCATGAAGTTTTATTCAAGGGTCATCCTAGTAACTAACTCTCTTATATTTTTCAGGTTTACCCAGTTAGTGCATTCTTATGATGGTCCCAGGCATGTTACAGCACTAACAAAAATGCTGCATTTTTGTTAGCTTTGTGACACGACCTAGTACTCCGCAGGAATACATCAACTGAGTAAACCCGCAAGATTAAACACACCTTGTACCAAAAACTGCAGCCATTTTGTTAGCATTGTGACATAACCTGGGATTCCCACAAGAACGTGTCGACTAGATAAGCTCACAAGAATATATCCTAATCACATATGTCTATAGTACAACAACACTAACAAAGATGGCAAGCCATCCTGGTAGGATGGCCTTAACATAAGACACATCCAACCTACGAGTAAGAAACAAGTTTTATCATTAAAATAACAAAAAGATTGGACAATTTATTTTTAGTATAGTATCACCTTACTAGGGGCAAATTCTCCAATGTTCCAAAAGGAATTTGATATTTTACTTGGCTTTTAAATTAATGAATCATAAATTGTCAACTAATTAAATGGAGACCACTTTTTATTACCAATTAAAATATATTATATTTTATTCAATGAATAATATATTTAAATAAAATATTAATAGATTATAATCATCATAAATTTTTCACTCAATCATTCTATAATGCAAACCAAAAAATTCAACTTTGCTAATTACTTATAGTCTGATCAAATAACAAATATCTACCACATTCAATTTTGATTGACAGTGAAAACAATGGATGTTTGCGCATTTGTTAAGCTAAAGTTATCATTAATTGTTGGCATGTTAGCTGTAATATGATTTGGGATTCCTGTAAAAATACATATGATTAGGTAAGTTTATAAAAGTACAACTTAATCATATATTTTCACAATATAACTACATACTTATTATTTATTTGTTATAAAATAAACGTCATCGTAATAAAATTAATGACATTTTATTTATTGGCATTCTAGCGGACAACTCTCCTGTAACAAAAGGAATTATAATCCGTAGTATGAACTGTGAAGGTTTAGTGGTTAAAGGTTGCTTTACTTGGAATATCATAGAAATGATAGATGTTGCCTAGAGCAAGTGTCATGATGTTGTTTTTTATGTAATTTATGGAGTAGCAATATTTTAAGAGTAATTTTTTATTTTTTTATAATTGTTATTTATAAAATATTTAAAAAAATCTAAAAAACTTTATAATGCAAGTATTTAAAAATAAATCAAGAACAACAATAATCTTTTAATTTTTTTTAAAATTTATATTTTTTAAAATTAAAAATTAAAAAAAATAAAAAACTAAAAAACTAATATAAAAGAAATAAAAAACCACTCATGAAATGTATAAGTAGCATAAAAATACCTTCCACCAAGGCATGGTAAAGATATATCCTACTGAAAAGTTATGTGATATGTTTCTATACTTTTTTTATTATTTAGGAGATTGAATTTATTCAAAAGTTTTTCCTATTATAAGACTGGAACTTTTTTTTTTTTGAATAAAGGTGCAGATTAAAAAAAAATTTTATACTGGTGCTTTAAAAATAATGTCTTTTATAATAAAAAATTGTTTTGCATTTTATTGTAATAATTAAAAAACACATTTAAATTTTAAAATGTAAAAAAACTTTTGAATAATAAAATTATTAAAAAGAACATACAAAAATATTTTTTTATAATGTTTAGATAAAAAAAAAACTTATTATAGAAAAATTTATATTTTTATTAAAAAAATTTAAAATTCTAAAATAACTTTTTAAGTTAATATTATTTTTATAATTTTTATAATTTTTTAAATTTGTAATTAACTCAAGTATATATATTTTTTATAATTACTAAATATGCAGGTGGTTAGATATTTAATATTTTGCTTCTCTTTTATATTTGATTTTTAATAAGTTTTTAACGTCATATTTGAGGAATGAGAAATTAAAAATAAATTATCTTTCTTCTATTAAGACTTTATTTTTTCATAAGTCTATTTTTTGGCTTCTGCTTCTCCTCTTTTTTAAAAGTCAAAACAAACACATTCTTTGTAAAAAAATTTCTTTTTTTTTTTAAAAAAAAAGTCAATCGAAATGCAACAAACTTTTTAACTTTTGAATTAAATTCACCAAATATACATGAGAAAAAGAAAGATAAATATTAATTACACAAATTTCATTCATCTATTCAAATGGTGATCATACATAAACTTTTGTTTTTGTTAAACTCGACTTTATTCAAGATATAACTCTCTCAGTTTTGTCTATAGAATCTGTAAACAAAATTTGTGCAAATAACAATTTTTCAAAAAGAATATAGGTTTTTTCTATACACAAAAAAAAAAAAAATCTTAAGTAATTCCATCAACTCTAATAAGGCCTAAACCGGGTTTTCTAGAAAAACAAGTTTTTTCAAAAAAGAAAGTACTTCTTGAATGAGAAAGGAAAAAACTATTTGGATGAGCTTATAAAAAATTACAAATAAAAAAAAACTAATAACTTCAAATAAAAGTTTATATAATGGATAAAAGAGAAGAATAATCGAGTATCTTTTAATAAATATTTTTAGATAAAAATATTATTTTAATGTTTGTTAAATACAACTCAAAAATATTTATCAATT
>JASKGM010027504.1:0-26956 GCA_034509205.1 Ceratonia siliqua | reverse complement strand
TAATAATAGTAAAACTGTAAAAGAAAATTAATAGTATCCATGTGTTATTAATAATATTTTAAAAAACTAATAGTATAAAAGTAAAAGAAAATGGCATCAGTGTGTTATTAACTAATGTAGGATTTTTTTTTATATATGTCTCATAATAAAATTATTTTTCAATTAGTTTCTTAAAATAAAAAGAAAAGTAGAAATAGTAAACACATTCTACGGCTAAAAGGCAAAAGCTAAAGATAATAAAGACAAAGAGTAAAGAGTCCATGTGTTATTAATAATATTTTAAAAACTAATAGTATAAAAGTAAAAGAAAATGGCATCCGTGTGTTATTTACTAATGTATGATTTTTTTTTTATATATGTCTCATAATAAAATTATTTTTCAATTAGTTTCTTAAAATAAAAAGAAAAGTAGAAACAGTAAACATGTTACACGGCTAAAAGCTAAAGACAATAAAGAGTTAGAGACAAAGAGTAAAGACAAAGTCAAAGAGGCAAAGAACAAAGCACAAACTTAAACCTTCGATTTTTCTACTTCTTCGTTCTTCCAGTTCCAGTTTTAGATCAATAGAAATCGTGGCCTCGTGCTCCTCTGCTCTCATCGATCACTACTTTCGGCGTTGACAGTTGATCTCTGCTCGATACTTGGAGACGATGAGGTGCTTGGAGTTGGAGGTTGAAGATCTTGCAAAAAATTCTTCTTTTTTTTCGGAGTTTTAGAACTAGAAGGCAAGTTTTTCAATTTGGTTATTATATGTGAGAAGGATTTCTAAAGTCTTTAAATTGTGTATTTCATTTTGGCATTTTGTGTGAATTATTTGGATTTTGGAATCTATGTTATTGTACTCTCTGATACTGAAAATTTGGGAAAAATGGTTGCATGCAGGAATCCTGTCAGTCTCTTTATTTTCTTTCAGTTTTAGAATTTAGAATAGGTTCAAATTTGAGAAGTTCTCAATCTTGGTTCTGTGACGTCTGTCTTCTCCTTTCTTTCGTTTCAATCAGTTTCATTGCGTTTCAATTAGTTTCGTTCGACTTTCACCGAAACAACTCGATTTGTTTCAAGTCTTTGAATTTTCAAACATAGTGTAATGTACCGTTTCGGTCACTAACGAAACTGAAATGTTTCGTACATTTCAACCGAAACGGCATGATATTTAGTTTCTTGCCCTTAGTCTTATTCTTAGTGCTGGTGACGGTTTACATATTTTTTGCCTTTAAAAAAATTAGAATAAGCCTTTTTATATTAAATTTTGTAAAATTAAACTTAATTAATTATAATTCAAACAAATTTTGACTTAAACTAAGATTAAAATGAATAAATCAAACCGAATCAAACTGATCTTTAATGGTTTAGTTTTGGTTCGATTGAGTTACTTAAAACAAACTGAATAGGTAAGAAAAATGTTTATAAGTATATTGGTTTGATTTAGTTTCTTTTATGTCCAAAAGTCGAATGAAAATCCCTATTGTAGACTTAGCCTCATGTCGGTTTGCTTTTTCTTTCACCCTTTGCACGAGGTTAGTCATGACAAAGGTTGATGAACACATAGTCGACTGTTAAGGTGTGTTTGGAATTAAATTTATGAAGATTTCAACTGAATTTTTATTAATGAATTTGATTGAATTCTTTTATTTAATTAATTATTATGTTTGAAATAAATTTTACATTTTATATAATTCAATTGAATTTAATTGTTTGGATTATGTTTTAAAGTGATAGAATTCAATTAAGTTGTTAACTTTATAATAATATCTTTTATTGAATTTTAAGGAGAGGTGGAAGGGAGTTACTTACAAGAATAAAATGGTCTTTTTAACTTCAAATAAATTCTTTATAATGAAATCCTATCAATTTTGTTAGAGATTGAAATCTATAAAATAAACTCATATTTTTATAAAATTAGAATTCAATTCAATTATATATTACATTCCAAACAACAAACTTAAAAAATTAGAATTGAATTGAACCCAATTCCATATTTGAAGTGTTTTTTTGTTTGTTAATTTATTACTTTTCACATCATTAAATGCATATTATTTTTATATTTATTCTCATATATAATATTTTATTATAAACTTATTGTTGCAATTAAATTTTGGAAAGTTCTATCTTACATCCACATCTCCTATCGCCTCCCTATGTTGCCCCAAAATACTAGCTGTCGGATAACGTGAGATGAAATGGTGGCGGTTGGATCCCTTTAATATGATGACCAGTAACTAGACAAACTTGTTGCATTAAAAATGAGATTAAAATTTATTTGTTTGGTTCTCCAAAAAATAGAAATTGTAAAGTGACTCCTGGAAAGAAATTTGGACAACCCATTGCGTTCTCGCTATGGCGAAAAATGGGCGATTATCTTAAAGAAGTTGTCTGCTTATCCTGCGCAGATTTGGCCGGTTACGGAGCACAGTTAGTTCCCATCGATCTGAGGTCTCAACTGTAGTATACTGCTGGCTGTTTTCAGGTAACCGTCTATCTTTGTTCTGTAGGTTTTCCCCCTTCTAATTTCATTTTGCACATCACGTATTAATCAGCATATTTGTAGGACGGTTTGTTTTTGAATTGTAATGTTTGTTTATGTTTTATACATATCCATATATGTTTGCAATGATTTTAGTACTAGTTTCCTTTGATATGTGGAAATTGGTTCGATTCTTGTTCTATTAGCATCCCTTAATTAAATTGCTTACACTTAAGAACAATGAAATTATGCTATAAACTTTGAAGCTGAATGGCTAAAAAAGTTCTGGTGTGAATGAACTGAAGGTTAACATAGTGGGGCAAATTTGAGCAGTGGTGAATTAATTGGGTATATATACACTATTTCATTTTGGAAGTGGTTAAAGTTGCGTTTACCACCATAATAAATGTTGTTTAATTTAATGGTACTGAGCATGTAGATGGAAGTACTAATGAATTATTAGTATGAACTGATGTACTCATGAATTATTATGAGTAGAAAGATTCCTGAGTTGTTTCAGCTGTTGTGAAGAGGATGCCCAACACAAAGCTGTTGAGAAGTGGAGGACCATACGGGGTAAAAATATTGGTAGGTAATTTGGCTCATATTTGGAAGAAGAGTGCATAAAGGATAATATATATAGTCTAAACTGTAAACCAATAATTCATTCATCTTTAAGTTAATTTTCTATCTCATTCAAGGGAGGCTTATTTTGTAAAGGAGGCGGGTGATTGTAATAGGATTGAATCTAATGGAAAGGTTGAAGTTTCTAATAACTCTAACATTGAGAGTCTTATTCTGAACAATGTTACTAAAGTGTCACTTGGTGTTTGTAAAGTAGGAGCTAAATAAAATTTCTCTCTACAAGGTATGCTCAGTTTAAGTAATTGTAGCCTTTATGAGATTATCTTATTTGCGTTATGATAATATTATTTTTAATGTTGACATTTCAGCATATAACTAATTTGGCTGGAAACAAGACTTTGGTACTGCCTGTTCCTTCATTTAACGTTATCAATGGAGGCTCGCATGTAGGCAACAAGCTGGCAATGTAGGAATTGTTGATTTTTTTTCTTTGAAATAAAACAAATAGATATGGAGTTTTTTTTTTTGTATTGGAATCTTAAGCGCGTTGCCTCCTTTAGAGGAATTTATGATTCTCCCTGTTGGGGCGTCTTCTTTCAAATAAGCTATGAAGAAGAGGGTAGAAGTATACCATCACCTGAAGGCGAGTGTCCTCATTTTCCCTAATTTACTTGCTTTTTTATTTATTTTGTTAAATTAATTTGAAAGGGATGAAAGGAAATTTATTTTTATTTTGTGTCATTTATTAAGATGTATCCTGTTTGTCTTGCAGGATGTAACTAATAAGAAGTATGGGCAAGATGCTAGAAATATTGGTGATGAAGGTGGCTTTGCTCCTAACATCAGGGTCCGTATTTGCTCCTTTTGTTTTAGTGATATAGTCATTATATAGAAACTAGTGTATGGTTTGATTAATTGTATTTAGCCCAAGCCCTGCTTGTTTCTCACATATCAAGACGTATAAGTGGTAAAAAATTAGACATGTAAAAAGAAAAGTGATTCTCATTGATCTATAGAAGTTATCTCTGCTATACGATTCAAGACATGTTGAACTTGCTATGTTGTAATCAAATAGTTTGCTGTTTGATTTATAGGAAAACAAAGAGGGTATTGAGCTGCTGAAGACTACCATTGCAAAAGCTGGATATACTGGAAAGGTTGATGCTTTCATATGCTGAATCTAACCTGGCACCTTAAGATATCATTGACAATATCGTGTATTGGCAGGAATTTGATGACAATAAGGACAAAACCTATGACATGAATTTTAATGCAGAGGAAGGCAAAACAAAACCTTTTCCATTTGGAAATGTTTAAACAATCCATGGTTGAATTGCTTTCTTTTAATTAGTTATCAATTGATTTAACCACATGTAATATTTCAGTATGTATGCTCAGAAGAAGCTTGATTAAGAGGTTTCTATAAATAGTTATAAAATTATTTAATAAAAATTGTATTCAGTTCTGGCAATTATCATTAGTGATGTAATAATTAAAGTACTGTTTGGAATAATTTTTAAAAATTATTTTTAAAAAGTTTGTTTGAGTAATCATTTTTATCAGTTATTTTTTAAAATTTATTTTTGAAAATAATAATCAAAAAACAAAAAATAAAGAATAATTATTTTGTGTTTTATCTTGTATTTGTCATCTGTTTTTTAAAAAATATAAAAAAAATTAATAAAAAATATTTTTACCTAAATAATTTTTTGTTGTTTTATAAAATTATTTTTTAGAATTATTTTTAAAAATTATTTTAAAAAATAATAAAATAAAAATAGTTTCAAACTGACCCTAAATATCATTACAAATTTTATTTGTTAAAATGCATGCAATGGATGTGATAAGTAAAATTTTAAGATGAATAAAAATACATAAATGCTAAAAATTAGAAAAACTAAAAGACATAAATGCTAAAGAGTTTCTAGTTTAATATCCCACTGAATTTCTAAATGGGTTGGAGGGAAACATGTACACCGGGAAAGCCAAAATTTTGTTGTTTTTTAAGTTACATTTATATGTATAGATATATTTGAGTGTTTATTTATTTATATTTTTTGAATTTTTTATTTTTTAAGTATTATATTTTAATTATTTATTTTTAATTTTTTAACTTGTTTTTGATTTTTAAAAAAATTTTGATTATTTTTTTAAAATAAAAATTAAAAAACTTAAAAAAATTTAAATATATCAATATATCTAAATATAACTTAAAAATATGTGAAAAAAAAAAATTAAGGCCAAATCATTGAAGGGCATCATGGGCAGTAAATTAGTTGTTGGTATTTTGGTCTCTTATTTTTTTATTTGTTGAACTTATTTTTTTTTAATATTAATTAATTATTTTTTATGTTATATAATTTAAAAAGAATTTTAATACTATTTATTCATAGTTTTTACTATTTATTTATAAATAAATAAATTTTAAAAAATGTCTTATAAAAAATAATTAATTAATGTTAAAAAATAAATAATAAATAAATAAATAATGGAGAAACTATGGCTTCGAACTCTCCGAGCGATGTATTTCTCCATCTGTGCTAAAAGAAAAACCCATATCTATACTCCTTTCAGACATTTCCCGGCAAAGATAAGCATTTGGCATTTCGATTTCTCCAGTTTTTTACGCACTTTAACGCCGCTTCAGCAACAGAATTGTGAGGTGGGTGACTTATGTAAGCTACTGCGGTTATAATGCGAAAGGTTTGTCAAGGTTTGCAGATGCTTCTGCCCTCTGCTAGTTCTGAAGAATGGTTAGTTTCATGCTCTATTTATGTCTTCCGGAAACTGGTAATTGAATTTTCCATATTTTTGCCCAACTCCATTGCATAAATCATACAAATTTGTTACTGCAGCTTAATCATATGTATCCCTTTTTCTTTACCGATTGTATTCATGTACACATTTCACACATACATGTTGATTAATACAAGATCATTCTTTGATTAGTATTTTTGGTTATTATATGTATCATTATATATATATCATTATGAGGACAACGTAATCGAGATGACAACCGCATGGTTTGGACAAAAATAGCCGTGTGCCTCAATACCTAATAATATTAATCCATTATTTGAATATTCACATCTGTCATAAAATCCTAAAAAAGATTATACTCATAATCAAAACATCATAAGTTAGTAACAGTTTGGTATTATATAGTTGTACCTGATTTGTTCCGACAAAGGTTCCATGTAGTTTGTTGTGTATAGGAACATATTCCTTCATCACATATGATTTGTATTTAAATTCAATCAATGTGTAGATTTTTGAACCTCCACTGAACAGTATTTAGCATGGCTAGCCCACATATGTGTGAGAACATAGGAAATTTGTCGGATGAATATGTGATTTACTTTTTAGTTTCTTATAGATGCACACATTGGAATAATGGATAGGCCATTAAGAAAGAGATATAAAGTAAGTGATTTGCAATGTCATTATTTGCGACCCCTTAGGCGGTTTTTCATTCTTATGTGCTACTCTACATTGTTACAAGCATACTTGCATTTAGCTTAATGAGTAATGGGGCATAAATTTATATTTGATGTTTTTTTATCAAGTTATGTACTGTGTTCTGCTGATGAGCTTCAATTTATTATGTGTGAAGAAGATGAGATGCTTATGTGGTCCAGTACCTTGACAATGGAAGTATTGTTTGTGTAAAATCCTTCTGTAATTTCATCAAGCATAAGCTTCAATGGAATTAATCATTATCGATAAGGTTGGAGTCATTTTCCATGTACAGATATGCCCTTCTAGACTAGAAAATAGTAAATGGCAGATAACCATTTTAGCCTGGAAAGGCTTAAAGTTTTAAGTTGCCACGCTTGCAGAGTTGCTACCAAGCATCTTAGTTGTGATATCTGGATACTATAATTTGCTGAAGACCAATTGGAAAAGAACTAGGGAAATGAAGGTTGAACACAAACCAAAAAATTTATTGTAAATTATGTACACATCTGCCATTGAGAATTCACGTGATACTGCTAGTATATCTACAATTGGAATAAGGAATTCAATAGGTGGGGAAGGTGTGTGGGGATGTTATATAAAAAACGTTTGGCTTTAGAAGTAGATAAACATTTCAAAGTTTTAAGTCCCTCTGCCCTTGGTCATGGTTATGTGACTCGTATGTGGCGCTTATTTATCCTATTTGCATAAATATTTTATAGGGTAAATCATAATAAACCCCCAATCTACTTTACTTCATTTGTAGCCCTCTCCCCCTCCCCCAATAGTTTTGAATTGTGCAATTTGTCCCCATCATCTATCCGATGGAAAGTTTTCATTTTAATGGAAAGATTTGATCTTCACAATAGGTTATATGATCACCCTGCACCAAGTGAAACCATCGTGGCCAAACTGCCCATCAACAGTAACTTCATTAGTGTTTCCAACCAATCTCATTGTCCTGTTGGATGTGTGGACTTGTAAGATCAGGTACTTGGAGCCTTGTATATGTTGTTCATTCTTGATTGTAGGAAGTTATTTCTGTGTTGTTGATCACCTTGCTTCTAGTTGACTAATTTTACCTATTTCTGTTTTTTATGGTTTTCCCTGTGGAAAGGATAAGTACATAAAAACATGTGCAACTGTGTACTAAGTAGAGAAAAACACAAAGAAATATATATCATTGTAACTCATAATCAAGCTGCATATTAGGGTGAATCAGTAAACTTATTGTAGTTAACCCTGTCCTGAAACTGAGGGGCAAAACAGAGAGAGAGGTTGGGCGTAAGACTATTTATTTTAATATGTTTAAGAGATCCTTCTGAGTTGGGGGATTTGAATTTAGAACAAGATTTCGGAGCATCCATTAGCCGGTAGTAACACAAGAAGCATTAAACAATTTGTTTTCACATGTCTGTATTATTGCAGCCTAGCCTTATATTCAAATGTAATTTGAAAACTAAAGTAATTGGATTCTAGAATATTCTTCTTTCTCAACAGATACAACTAGTTATGTGAGTTATTTAGCCATCCATTACATCATCCCCTTGTCTTCATAATGAGTTTAAAATAAGACTTCACATTATCGAAAAAATTTCTAAAATTCCACTCCAAGTGATGCACATCCGAAGGTACATGTTATGTTGGAATGAAGATATAGGATTTATGAAAAAAAAAAATAGACGAAACTGATATGTTGTATTTTGATACTGTTGATTCATTTGATTTATATAACTATACTTTGTGTGTATGAAGTCGTAGTTGTAGAAAGGGTGTTTTTGTGTGCTGGCATGGGCTGCGTTTAACAACTAAAATTATTTTGTTCATCCGTTAACTTTATGTATAAGTTGTTACATGTTTAATTAGTCAGCCTAATGAAATGAGTGTCATGCAATGGAAAATCATGCATGTCAAATGTGATCGTCATGGAGTTTCCCATCCCATTACAAGGTTGTTGGTATGATATTAACTTTTTTTGGGGGACTTATGTTATATATCTTCATTGGTGACAATTAAGGGAACATAACTCGAACAAAATTGGTTCAGACATGATCATTAAATGGTATTGCTTTGTGGTGTAAGTGATGCAGTTGAAATTAAAGTATGGGTTCTGGAGGCCTAATGTAGAGGTCAAATAATTGTGGTTGGGAACAATTCATGTATGGGACAGTTGTATATTAACAATACAGCATGAACTTCTTAAGGGGCCCTGGGTAGTTTAATATGATTAGTTGATAACTGCGTATTTAATCTTTTTTATTTATGTGGTATTATTTGTTTTCCATATATAGGTGGATCATAACCTAATTGATTATCTTTTATTTTGATATTCATCATCTTCATAACCTTCCAGTATATTGGCAAACCACACTTGATATAGCTATATGGTGACGTTATTTATCATGCTTTTATACAATTACAGTTCTTCTGCATATACCCCTATGGTACTTTATTTACCCCATCAATCTGAACTCAAAAGTTTGAAGGTATTCGCAGTTTATTAAAAAATCTTAAGTACAATAAAGTAACAAAGATTTGCATTTCTGTAAACTGTTCTCATGTACAACTTAAAGTAGTAATAACAAAATCAAAATTATTTTATGGTTCATGTGCCCTGACTCCACCAGCAGAAACACAATAAATCAGTGGCAAACTAAATGTGTAAATGAATAATTTCCATGAACATGCATGTCAAGAGTCTTGACATCCCGCCTCAATTTTGGCAATGAGCATACTGATAAGCACAGGGCATGTCCCAGATAACATGAGCCTCAAATCCCCATGCTTCAAATTTTCATAGTGTTTTGTTGGGAATCTTCATCTCTTGGTCCTCTAATCCATTATAAGTTTCACTCAGTAAAACATTATTCACAGGAACGATATGATTTTATCTGTCAGGATGACGGATTTTCCAAGTCATTCAAGTTCCAATTATACATAAGGGAGTCATCTACCGATATCATACTATATGTTTTCCGCTTTATGTAAATGAACCAGACATCTGACTTGCTGACTTTGGAATACCTGTGAGTAGTATAATCAATTTATAATTTTCGAAGTAGACCAAATATTAAGCATATAAAGAGTGGAGGGACAATACAAAGTGTAATAATGACTGAATTAAGATATAAGTGTGCCAGTGGATACACATCATATAAAAAAAAAAATTGCAAAAGAAAGTATAGTGGAGTGCATGCAAATATGATAGGGATCAATGCATTATTTGATTAGATACATTATGGAATATGTGCAAGGAAAATTAATCATATGTATCGGTGCCTCCAGTTTCATATTACAATAATGATAGAATAATAGGGGTCACAAGGGCCTCAAATAGTTGCACATTTAGATCCCTGACTGAAAATCTAAATTCCTAGCCCATCCATGGATAAAAAGGGAAAATAATTTAAGGATTATTATGGTATATGATTTGCACATCAAATATAAGGTTGAAAACTAAATGTCCAACAATAGGATATGGAGTAGAACTACAAGTGGTATGATTCCCATTAAGAATCGATTAAGGACTAACAATTGCAGGATGCAGAATATAGGCATCGGCTTACCAGATCTTAACACATGGAAATCCATTGTAAGTATTGCAAAACCAATGGTTGAAAACTAGAAGCTGAGAAACATTCCTAATAATCTATTATTTAATCCTACATTGATATGACAAACTGTTTAAGCCAGCAGATTTATAATGACAAAATTACAATAGTTTACCAATAATGTAACCAAACAGATATATGCCAACAAACCCAACAAAACAAAAATCAACTTCTGAAAATCAAGATTCGGACAAAAAAAAGGTTACACCCAGGCAGGTATGTGATATCACATAAGCTAAATTCCAGGAGATCATATACATATAGTAAGTAAACCAACATCCGAACAAAACTGAAATGCCATATGGAAATGCAAGAAATTGATAATAAAATATTCATAATGAAATTTGAAAGTTAACAAAGTATGCTCTTCCCAACCAAACAGACACGTATTTTGCCAACCAATCAAATCTGAACAAGTTCAATGCCATCCAATATGCAAACATTGGAATCTTCTGGTGTAATCATAACTCACTGGTGTTTTTCCTTTGAAAATTGGAATAATACGAGGCCAATATCAAGGAACTAAATATCGTGTCATTTCGGTTGAAATGCACGAAACATTTCGGTTTCGTGAGTGACCAAAATGGCACATCACACCAATATTCGAAAATTCAAAGACTCGAAACAAATCGAGTTGTTTCGGTGAAAGTCGAATGAAACTAACTGAAATGCAACGAAACTGATTGAAATGAAAGGAATGAGAAGACAGAAGTCATATAACCAAGATTGAGAACTTCTCAAATCTAAACCTATTCTGAATTCTAAAATTGAAAGAAAATAAAGAGACTGACAGGATTCCTGCATGCAACCATTTTCTCCAAATTTTCAGTACTAGAGAGTACAATAACAGAGATTTCAAAATCCAAATAATTCACACAAAATGCCAACATGAAATACACAATTTAAAGACTTCAGAAATCCTTCTCACATATAGTAACCAAATTGAAAAACTTGCCTTCTAGTTCTAAAACTCTAAAAAAAAAGAGAAAATTTTTGCAAGATCTTCAACCTCCAACTCCAAGCACCTCATCGCCTCCAAGTATTGAGCAGAGATCAACTTCAACGCCAAAAGCAGACATCTCTGAGAGCAGAGGAGCACGAGGCCACGATTTCCATCGCTCTAAAACTGGAACTGGAAGAACAAAGAAGTAGAAGAACCGAAGGTTTAAGTTTGTGCTTTCTTCTCTGCCTCTGCAACTTTGTCTTTACTCTTTGTCTCTAACTCTTTATTGCCTTTAGCTTTTAGCCGTGCAACGTGTTTACTATTTCTACTTTTCTTTTTATTTTAAGAAACTAATTGAAAAATGATTTTATTATGAGACATATAAAAAAAAACATCCTACATTAGTAAATAACACATGGATGCCATTTTCTTTTACTTTTATACTATTAGTTTTTAAAATACTATTAATAACAGATGGACTCTTTACTCTGTCTTTATTGTCTTTAGCTTTTGCCTTTTAGCCGTGGAATGTGTTTATTGTTTCTACTTTTCTTTTTATTTTAAGATACTAATTGAAAAATGATTTTATTATGAGACATATATAAAAAAAAAAATCCTACATTAGTAAATAACACATGGATGCCATTTTCTTTTGCTTCTATACTATTAGTTTTTTAAAATATTATTAATAACACATGGATACTATTAATTTTCTTTTACAGTTTTACTATTATTAATAACACATGGATACTATTTACTTTTATACTATTAATTAATAATTATTATGAGACAACATATATGAAAAAAATCCTAAATAACATACGGATAGTATCCAATAATTTTTAATTATTAATATTATAAATAGTAATTATTTTATTATGAATCTAAACATTAATAAATTTCTAAATATTAATAATCATTGAATTTTCAAATTTTAAGTGGAAGTATGATGTTATAAATTAAAAACTAATCAAAAATAATATTATTGAGAATAATTATATAAATCAAAAATTAAAATAAAATATTTGATATTAAAAATAAATGTCTAATTTAAAGTGATAACATCGAAGATTTTGAAAAATTTAAGAGGGATTATGATAATTATTACTACTTTCATATGAGTTGGATTGATTATTGTGACCATGTGGAGAGACATTATCAATTTCCTCTTAGATTATATCCATATTCTGGATATTTACCTTATAGACATTCTACTGTTAATTGATTTAAACTTTTTAATTATCATTGTTGATTGTATATTGTGTAATTTGAAACTTTAAGTATAATATGTAATTTGCATTAAGTTTTATATATGTCACATGTTGTCAAAATTTATGAAGATTAATTACATTAATGTTATCTAAATGAGAATGTAATTATTCAATACTATGCTATCTAATTATATATATCTATACTATTATTATCATGTTAGAATCCTTTAAATTTAAAAAAAATATATATTGTTTAAACTTATTCGAAACGTTTCTTAAAAAATCTTCTATTTCCACAAAATTTTTGAAACGTTTCCATTTCCTGAATTACCAAAATAATACCTTAAAATGAAATTTAATACCTTGCTCACGGCCTCCAATCATTAGTCCATTTTCATGGAGTTTATGTCACTCTATACAGGCGGGCATATACTTAGACCATGATTAGAATGGATTTCCAAGTTATAAGTCTACCTTGATAGAGCATTAAGTATGACTTCCCATAGAAGCATACTTAGTAGCATATCTAGGTATGATGAAATGGTTGGTTAACACACTCAACATTAACCTATCAATATACTGCTTAAAGTAGCTCTGTTGATAGATTAATGGGACAAATAAAGGTGCTCCTTAACTATGCTAAGTATGAAGATAGCGCATAGCAAAGTTGAGTGGGAGGGTCCCAGTTTACCTTGTAATAAGTATTCATGGCCCATAGTCAGTTGCTTATTGTGGAAGGTGGATGACTTTCAAACATGAATTAATATGCTCATGCATACATGCTTCATGTTTTAAAAGTCCATTCAATAGGTAGTAACTTACTAATATTAAATATATTTATTACAGCCTATCCTTAACAAATGCACCATAATGGTGAGAATTATGTGGAGTGGAAGAGAAAGCTCAACATCGTTTTAAATTATGACAACATAACATGGGTCCTTTCTGAGCGAGCACCCCGTAATCTAACTCTTAACTCTCTACCAAGTGAAATCAAGTAACATAAGAGGTCGTATGATGCCAATGCTCTGGCTAAGTGCTACATACTGGCCTAAATGACCAGTGTGTTGTAGCAGCAGCATGATGGCATAGAGCGTGCCGCTAACATAATGTACCATCTACATGAGATGTTTGGTACAAAGACTCAGCCTACTAAGGTGAGAGCTGTCAATGCTTTTAAGGACCTTAAGCATAAACCAAGGGAGCTAGTGAGAGATTACATGCTCAAGGTAATATCCTACCTTAATGAGGCTGAGCTACATGGGGCTGAGATTGATCTAGACAGTCAAGTGTCAATGTTCATTCACAATCTGAACTCTCAGTTCTCGCAATTCAAGTTGGACTATGAATTGCATAGCAGGGACTACCCTTAGTAGGTTGATGAATGACCTGCAAGCTGTGGAGTAAGTTCTTGAAATCAAGAAGAACCTAAAGTCAAACATGGTGGTTGTGGAGCCCAAGAAGGAAAATGGGCCAAGCAATAAAAAGAAATCAGTTAGGCCGAAGAAGAAGCCTATGAAAAAGAAGGTTCAGAAGGATAGCACCAAGGAAAAGTGTTTTCATTGCGGTGCTAAAGAACATTAGAAGAGGAATTGTAAGGCCTACCTCAATTCTGTAAAATTTTTAAAACATTCAAGCTTGCAAGTAAATGGAAACAAAACACATAGGCAAATAACTCACAACTATAAAGAGAAGGAAAAAAGATAAGAATTTCACATACCTCTTGTAGTCACTTTAATCTTGTAATATACCTCCCAACCAAACGTATTGACTACTTATTCTTTGGAAAGCACCAATACACGAAACTTACGGTGAATAGGCTTAATGATTAGAATAAACAAAAGATGAAAGAAAATAATTGATAGTTTTCAAAGTAAATTAGAAAACCTTCCCCTTTGTTCCTCTTAAAATGGCAAGAAGAACTCTATAGTGGCACACCAAAAAATTTACTTTTTCTCTTTCCCAAATATTCACTTGGTGTTGTTGTTGTACGGCCACAAGAGAAATAGGTTGCATATATATAGTATGCTAAACCTAGGTCATGTGAGAGCTTTTGAGTGTAATTCAAAAAACTCAATCCCTAACCATTAGGGATTCACATGCCTAATAATGGAGAATATTAGATAATCAAATTAACTAATGATTTATCAATTAATAAGCATATTATTAATTTTGATAATAATATATTTTATTTAACAATTAAATAAAACATGTGTAACTTTCTAATTGGTCATGTTTGAATTAAAAATTTAATAAATAAATTTTACTTAATTAAATCCCTTTGACTTAGTTAATTTCATAGTGAATGTAGATTACCTAAGAAATTAAAACTCTTTTAACTTCTTACCTTTATTCACTTTGATAATTAGGATAATTAGGAGAGAATATATTTGATCATGTCAAAGACCAATTCTCCTCCTTTGGTCGTACACCTCTCCATCATATGGGAAGAAGGTTGTTTCATAAGTTTGAACAATTCAAACTTTGCAACAACACTAAGATAAATAATTAATTAAATTAATTTTATCTTAATGAAACATTATAGCCAAAATTCCTAATTAAATTGGGATTTAATTTTATTTTAATCAACTTTTTCAAATTAAATATTTGAATAGTTCTAATATTAATTTAAAGTAGTTAAACCAAAAATAATTACTAAGATAAAAATTGTCTAAATTGAGACAACACTTGTCTTAATTAAGACAAACATTTGTCTTAAATTTCATTGTCTAATTAAAAAACACTTGTTTAATTTAGACAACTAATGTGAGAATTATTTTTTTTCCTTTAGTGACAAAAATGTTTCTCACATTTTCAATCATGTTTAGGATAGCATTTGTCCTAAAATAATTCTTTGTTTGAATTAAAACAACTCTTTTCTTAATAAAAACATTAGTTGAAATGCTATTAATTAACTTCATCTTGAATTTATTCAAACTCTGTGGATTGAATTCTCCAAAGTTAAGTGAAGAATCCGTTTGGACATAGGAATTTCAAACTATAATAAATTTGGGATTATTTTAATTCATTAAGATAATTTAATTTATTAATCATGAAGTCATTTTACCAAACACTCATGATTGCACTATTGATAATTCTTAAAATTACAAGAAGTCAAGGTTAAATATTGAGTTGTCTAATTTGCAAACCCAGTGTTTGTGAACCCTCGTAACCATCTATTACACAAGGTAAAATTACCATTTTACCCCTTATGTCCATTTTATCTCCTGGTCTCAGTTTCATCTGATAAGTGACCTGATAATCTTTTAGAACTTTTCTAAAATTATCTAGAAATGATTAGTAGCTAATTCATCATTTCACTGGGCCCAGATATGTCACTTGTCTTTGTGAAATCACCAGAAGTAATGTAATGCTACGAACTACATTTCTTAGATTTATTTTCCAGGATGTTCACTTCCACTATGATCCCAACATACAGAATTTTGACCAATGTTACACAATGGTCGTGCCGTAGTATATCAAATATCACAATGGTCATAGACACGAGTCCATAATCCATCAGGCTATCGGTTCTATTATTAGCAGATGAAATGCATATGACTTCAAGTTCAAAGCAATGATATTAACTTAATCTTGATATCTCAAACGATTCCAATTCATTTCATAGTGTCATTACTTAAAGTCTATTACTTCAATGATTTGAGATTCAGCATTCCCTTATAAAAGAATCTCAATTTTTCTATGGAGGAAATCCGAATACTACATTCTCAATTGAACAGAGTAACCGACTCTATTTAGTAATTATGAATATTTTTTTAAATTCATTTAAAGATACATATCTCCTTTTGCATAACCCTTATGCAAATGTATCTTGGTTTATTAAAACTAGGAACTTTAATAACTAGAAAATAAATGTTACATAAATAAACTCTTTATTTATTAATATTAAAATGTATTTACATCAAATTGGGGAGTACAACTTACTTTCCAGGATAACCTATTCCCAACAATCTCCCACTCGCTCTAAAGCAAGTATGACATATCCCTAATCCCTAATCCTTCTAAGTGACCATCGAAGCTTGTTTGTGAACAAGTCTTTATGAATAGATCAGCCAGATTCCTTTCAGTCGCAGTCTTGCTAACGATCACTTCCCCACGCTATAATATCTCTCGTATGAAATGATACTTTCTCCCAATGTGTTAAGGTGCCCTATGATTCCGTAGTTCTTTTGAGTTTGCCATAACTCCACTATTATCACAATAAAGAGTTATGACCTTATTCGCATTTGGAGCCACCTCAAGGTCCTTAAGGAACTTACACAACCAAATAGGTTTCTTTGTAGTTTCACAAGCTGCAATATATTTCGCTTCCATGGTGAAGTTAGCAATGCAAGATTGCTTTATGCTCCTCTAAATAATGGCTGCACCATCCAAATTGAAAATTGAGCTTATATTGATTTTCTAGAATCAATGTCAGACTAAAAATCTGAGTCGGTGTACCCAGTCGGAATTAGGTCACTACCAGAATATACTAGCATGTAGTTCTTCATCATATGAAGATACTTAAATATACACTTGACTGCAATCTAGTGTTCCATTACAGGGTTTGATTGAAACCTATTAACCAAACCAACTGCATAGCAAATGTGTAGTCTGATACAAAGTATATCATACATTAGACTTCCTACTGCTAATGCATAAGGAATCGGTCTCATTTGTTCAACTTATTAAGTTGTCTTGGGAGACTGCTCTTTAGAAAGTTTGATTCCATGCTTGAAGGGTGTGAAACATCTATTGGAATTCTGCATGCCAAACTTTGTTAATAGTTTATCAATGCAAGTTGCTTGGGACAAGGCTATCTTCTTGTTCTTACGATATCTTATAATTTGGATCCCAAGAATATAGCTAGCCTCTAAATCCTTCATTTGAAACTATTGATTCAGCCATCTTTTTACTGTAAATAACATTTTCACATCATTCCCAATCAGTAGAATGTCATATACATAGAGTACCAAGAAGATAACTTTTCTCTCTTGTATCCTTATATAAACGCATCGTCTACATTTTATTGAAATCCATAAGACTTGACCGCACTATCAAATCTTATATTCCAAGATCTCGATGCTTGCTTAAGCCCATAGATAGACCTATGTTATTCACAGACTTTGTACTCTTGGCCATTTTCAATGAAATCATCTAGTTGAACCATATAGATGTGCTCTTCAAGATCCCCATTCAAGAATGTAGTCTTGACATCCATTTACCATATCTCATAATCCAAATGTACAGCTATGGATAATAGGATCCTGATGGACTTAAGCATAGCAACTGGCAAGAAGGTTTCTTCATAGTCGATATCTTCTTTCTAGGTATAACCATTGGCTACTAACCTAGCTTTAAAGGTCTCTACCTTCCCATCAAATCATATCTTTCTCTTATAGATCTATTTGCACCCAATGGGTTTTATTCCTTTTGGTGCATCAACAAGAGTCTAGACTTTGTTGGAATATATAGATTCCAACTTCGATTTCATTGCCTTTTACCAATGAACAGCATCTGCATCGTTAATGGCTTCCTCATATGTAATGAGGTCTGATTCATGTTAATCTAAAAGAGCCACCATGTGCTCTTCTAGACTTATGTATTTGTTAGGTTGTCTAATAACCCTCCCACTACGACAAGGTGCCATTGGTTCAGATTTAACTCTTGAATCCATACTGGTTATGACTTCATTAGAATCATCCTTAGATTCTGACCAATCACTTTGTTCTTCAAGAACAATCTTGCTACGAGGTTTATGATTTCTCACAAAATCCTATTTTAAGAAGGTTGCATTTGCACTAACAAATACATTCTTATCCTAGGTACTATAGAAGTAGTATTCCCTTGTACCCTTAAGATATCCTATAAACAAACATACATCCAACATTGATTCCATCTTTATGGACCCAGGCTTATACATATGTGTCGAACACCCCCAAGTTCGTAAGTAACATAAAGAACGTTTACTTCATGCCCACAGTTTCCTTAGTGTCTTAGGCACTACCTTTGATGGAGCAAAGTTTAGTAGGTATGCTACTGTTTGTATACATTATCACTAGAACGATTCTGGTAATGCAGCATAGGACATCATTGACCTCACCATTTCTAAAAGAGTCATATTCCTCCTTTCAGCAACCCCGTTTTGTTGAGGTATTATGGGTGTTGATAAATTGAAAATGATTCCATTATATACCAAAAACCACTGAAACTCTCTAGATAAATACTCATCATCTCAATCTAATCGATGTTGTTTTAATGGTTTACCTAACTGCTTTTCAGCTTCGTCTTTGAATTCCTTGAATTTTTCAATTGAATCATTTTTTTTTTGCATTAGATACACAACACCATATTGTGAATAGTCATATATGAAAGTTATGAAATATACATAACCTCCTCTAACTTGAATTTTTATTGGTCCACATACATATGTGTGTACCAAGTTTAAAACATCTTGCATCATATTACTCTTTACTTTAAATGATGATTTAGTCATTTTTCCTTCAATATAAGATTCATAAACTGGTAGTGAACACTCCATCATGTTTAGTAAAATACCATTCTTTACTAGTTTGTTTAGCCTGTTTTGACTAATATGACCTAGTGGCAGACGCCATAGATAACTTTCATCTACGCTAGATTCCTTGATTCTTTTAGACTTAGGTGAATTTGTTCTGCGACTTTTGCAGTCCAACTAATTGGTTCTAGATAATATAAATTATTCCTAATAATTTCAGAACAAATTAAAATTTCATTCATAGAAATGGTAATCTCATTACCAAAAGAAATAGAATATCCAGAATTTTATAAACAAAAGATAGAAATCAGATTTCTACATAGTCTTGGAATAAAATAAACATTATCCAAAACTAATAGTTTCTTGTTCAAAAAACACAAGGTAATGGCTCCCACTGCTCGAGTTGAGACTAGTGCGTCATTTGCCATCCTCATCTGGAACTAACCCTCAGTCAGCTTTCTCTTTGTCTGGAACCCCTGCAAAGAATTACAAACATGGTTAGTGGCTACAGAATCTACTGTTCATCTATTAGCAGAATCATCCACTAGAAAGGCTTCTAACATGTTTAGAAGACTTGTACCTTGTTTATTCTTCACAAAACTGAGATAGGCCTTACAGTTCCTCTTCCAATGTCCTTTACCACCATAGTGGAAACACTTTCCTTTGGGGCTATCCTTCTAAGCTTTCTTTTCATAGGTTTCTTTTTTGGCTCAGCCAATTTCTTGGCATTCTTTTCTTGCCCTTCTTAGGCTCCACAACTATCACATTTGCCTCTGGGTTCTTTTTAATATCAAGAACCTCCTCCACAGCTTGCAGGTAATTCATCAACCTATTAATGGTATAGTCCCTGCTATGCAATTCAAAGTCCAACTTAAATTTCAAGAACTGGGAATTCAGATTATGAATGATCATGGACGCCTGACTGTCTAGACCAATCTCAGCCCTATGTAGCTCAGCCTCATTAAGACGTGAGATTACCTTAAGCATGTAATCTCTCACTGGTTCCCCTAGCTTTTGCTTAAAGTCCTTGAAAGCATTGATAGCTCTCACCTTAACAGACCGAGTCTTTGTACCAAGCATCTCATGTAGATGGTATATTATGTCAGTAGCATGTTCCGTGCCATTATGCTGCTGCTGCAACACACTGGCCATTGAGGCTAGTACGTAGCACTTAGCCAAAGCATTAGCATTATGCCACCTCTTATGATACTCGGTTTCGCTTGGCAACGAGTTAAGAGTCAGATCAAGAGGTGCTTGCTTAGAAATGACCCTTGTGATCGTGTCAAAATTTAAAATGACATTAAGGTTTCTCTTCCACTCCACATAATTCTCACTGTTCAGGGTGCATTTGTTAAGTCGAACAGGCAAGGGGATCATGATTAAGAGATAATCTGTAATAAATACATTTCATATTAGTTAGCTATAGCTATTAAATGGAGTTTTAAACATGATGCATGTATGCATGAGTATATTAGTTCTTGTTTGACGATCATTCACCTTCCATAATAAGCAATGGACTATAGACCATGAATAGTTATTACAAGGCAAACTAGGACCCTCCCACTAAATTTTGCTACTCGGTATCTTCATACTTAGCATAGTTGAGGAGCGCCTTTATTTGGCTCATTAATCTATCAACAGAGCTACTATAGGTAGTATATTAATAGGTTAATGCTGAGTGTATTAACCGACCATTTTCATGACACCTAGATGTACCACTAATTATGCTTCTATGGGAAGTCACACTTAATGTTCCACCAAGATGGACTTATCACTTAGGAAATCCATTCTAGTCATGGTCTGAGTATATGTCCGCCTGTAGGAAGTGACATAAACTCCATGACAATGGACTAATGGTTAGAGGCCATGGGTTCTAGGATTGCTAGTGCCTTCTCTCACTCAATATTTTAATTAATTAATTAATTACTTTAAGTTGATTTACCAAGTTTTCTAACATGCATCTTTTTAGAAAACTTAAACCACTTATAAACTTGGTTTCCTTTCTAAACTTTTTAGATAGGATTTGTATTAGTAACTTTTACTAATTATATAGGAATATTATTTATTTAATTGCTTATGCATTTCCTAATTATTTTCACACTAACTCACACATCCATATTTGCTGCAATAGCTATATCTTGAAGAATATAAAGGTTTTCACCTTAAGAACATTCAAGGAGAAGGAGACAAGGCATTTACTAAGGCAAATACAAGTTTCTACTCATTATTCTTTGTTGTGCTATCATTTGAGCATTCACTCTACTATAAAGACAGTTCAGTTGTCAAGCTCTTACACTTGTTGAGAGTTTTGCTAGGTTCTTGAGATAAAAACTTAGCGGTGAGAGTTTTGCTAGATTTTTGGAAAGAAAAATCTAGTGGTTTAGGTTTGTAAAAGCTTGGGATAACTTTCCTTGGTAAGAAGGTTTGTAAAGGTTGGGCTAGACTCCTCGTTGTGAAGAGTTTTGCTAATATCTTGGGAAGAAAAACTTAGTGGTGAAAGGTTAACCGGTGTGGTTGTAAAAGGCATTTGTGGCTTGTACCTATACTTGTGATTCCCATATAATGAAAATTCTCGAGCTTTGTGCTTGGGGAGTGGATGGAAGATCCTTTTTATAGATCTGAACCATTATGTATCATAGTATTGAATTTCTCTCTTCCCTTAACTCCTTAAGTTTGTGAAGTTTTGTTCTATGTCTGATCTTTCCTTTGCTCTGCCTTTTCTTTTATATAAACTGTCATTTTGAACTTTGCCTTTGAATCTAGTTTGAAAAAGCTTTTTCACTTGTTTTATGAACTTGATAACTTCAAGCTTTCAAAAAGAATTTAATATTCTTAAGACTTTAGATTCATTAAGCTTTTGTGTTAAGATTTTTAAGTTTTGGTCTCTGTCTAATCCTTTGAAAAAATAATCATAGTTTATCTTTCAAAAATTATTCAAGTTTCCATCACCCAATTTAACCATCCTTCACTTTTATTTTATACACATTTTCTAACATATACATTTTTATATACTATAATAACAAAAGATATGTACATGAAAGAAAAGAAAAGAAAACATAATTAGAAATTTACAAAAAAGTTATAAAATGATACATAACTACATGAGTCATACCTAATTATTTTTTATTTTTTGAAGATAGTCGAGGATGAACCGAGTTGATTGCTCAAGTCAATGTTATCCATATTTTATTTCTTCAACTTGGTTAGGGAAGCTCATTGTTGACAGTCATCATGCTTATTAGTGGAATTAAAATTATTCAATAAAAATATTTAGTCAAAAAGTAATAGGTAATTTTAAATACCCATAAAGAAAAAATAGGAATATCAAAAGTTTATCTAATACAAATAATAAATTTTAATTGCATAGGTAATTGAATTTAATTATGAGTGTGAATAGACAATTTAAATATAAATTAGTCAAGTGCTTAACTAATATATGCTAAATTATAATTTTAATCCCTTAACTTTTTATCAAATTTCAAATTTGTTCCTTAACTTTTCTTAGTTTCATTGTTGTCTGACAACTTACACAACATCAATGAGTTTGTCTCTATTTTTAACTCTATTAACCCTACTAAAAAAAAGCTAAGGTGTCACCCACGTGACAAGTTAACTACCACATGGGAGATACCTCAAATGAGGGGTATTGCTTTGAAACACAGAGGAGGAGATAAGGGACGTAGCATGAGAAGGAGACAACCAACATTCTACGCCATCATTTTGGGATAGTTACTAAGTAATCATATAATGTGGCAATTAACAGCCAAGTTGGCAGTTAATTTGTCACACGTGAAACACCTCAGCTTTTTGTTTGTTAGTAGGATTAATCAAGGACAAACTTGATAATATTGTATAAGTTATAAGATAATAATGGAACCAAAAAAATTAAGGGACAAACTTAAACTTGATATAAAGTTAAAGGACTAAAATTATACTTTAGTCATTAATATACAAAAAGCATATTAATAAAAAGGGTATTTGTAGAAACCCCAAGAATAGTTTGTTATAAGAGAGTGCCAATAAGTATTTGAGAGTGATAATAGTCCCACCCAAACTAAAACTGTCTTAAAAAATGAATAAATAATTTAATAAAAAAATAATCTTAAAAATAACTTTATAAATTATTGTAGTAAAATAAAGTTTATACCAATATATTTGAATTATTATGTATTATATTAATAAATATTGAGTTATTATTTATTATATATGCTTTTGAAGACTTTGGCTGATAGTTTGTAAATAACTAGCCATAAAAAAATAAAACTAACTTTATCTCTTATTTAAAAGTAATATAGAATAAAAAATAAATAGTTAATAATAATTGTCCACTAAAAATAATTATTCTTAAAAAAAGATCATTATGCCAAGATATTAATATTTTTAATATATTTTTTATTATTGGTTAGACCACTCACTCACTAATCTAATTTTTAAATTTGAAGTATAATAATCTCATTGAATAAGTTTATACTTTTTCAGCCAAACAAAATGTATGGCTTATTTTATTTTATTCAATTTTATACAACACATAAATATTAGTACTATTAATTTTAAGCTCGAACTAACAAATCGACCCATTTTTTAAGATTTAAAACCTTGATAATTGATGTCTAAATTTAAGTGAACCTATTCAGGTCGGACTTGGCCCTCTGACTTGAATTTTTATTTTTAAATTTTTATATTTAAATAATATATAAATATATTATAATATTAAAAATATAATTTTTTTATAATAAATAAAAATAATAATAATCTAAAAAACTAAATGAATACTACATTTAAAATATATAATGAATTAGAATAATTTTATAATATAATAATAATTATTTTTTATATTTATTATGATTAATTTATTTTTATATATATTTATTTTTAATTAATTTTTATATATTTATTAATTTTCTTAATTAAACTATTTTAAACCTATTTGAACCCTAAAACATTGGGTTAGGCCTTCAAATTAAAACCCCCGTATCCTAATTTAGTAAATAATCAAATAACTTTCCTCGTAAGAGAAGTGAAGAAGAAATGCATTCTGGGGTCGTGGAAATTTGAAATTGCAGGAAAAAAATCGAACTGGCCGATATCTCGCCGGCCTGTGACTTTGTGTGGATAGAAAGTGTTATAGAGACGGAGAGACACTGACTTTGTCTTTGTCACTTGCAGGTTTTCTCATAATGGCGACGGAGAAATCATCTTTCAAGTGGTAGCGAGCCTCTTTTACCCTCCAAACTGCTGTAATGCTTTACAGGAGCAAGCATCAAGGTGCTTTTTGTATTGCTTATGATATTTCCAGGCTCACTAGATACTTTATACATTCTTCTCAAACCTCTTCCAAAACTGGTCGTAAATTTACAAACCCACATACCACTTCCTCAAAAACCACTGTACCCTCGAAACCCACTTCATTAACCTCTCCAATTCCAAAGCATTCGCCGAAAACTAGTTCTTCTGAAGCTAATTCAATTGTCCCTTTGCTCTCTGACTATATATCTTGTACAACAGATCTTGATAGCATGTTGAATAGTTATAAGGGAGAGTTAAATTCCAGTCTCGTGCTTCGGATTTTGATGAGCTATAAGCAATTGGGTAGAAATAAGACCTTGAAATTCTTTTCCTGGGCGGGATCACGGATGGGTTTTCAGTTTGATGACTCTGTGGTTGAGTACATGGCGGATTTCTTGGGAAGGAGAAAGCTCTTCGATGATATGAAGTGTCTGTTGTTGACAGTGTCGTCACACAGGGGTCAAGTTTCATGCAGGGCATTATCAATTTGTATCAGGTTTTTGGGTAGGCAAGGGAGAATTAGGGAAGCATTGTCCTTGTTTGAAGAAACAGAAACAATGTTTCGGTGTAAGCCTGATAATCTTGTCTATAATAATATGCTTTATGTACTATGCAAGAGGCAATCATCTGGGGATTTGATTGAATTTGCACTTACAATTTTTAGGAGGATTGAATCTCCTGATTCATATTCCTACAGTAACATGCTTATTGGTCTATGCAAACTTGGAAGACTAGAGATCGCTCTTGAAATTTTTGGCCAAATGGACAAGGCTGGTGTGCTTCCAACACGTTCTGCACTGAACATACTTATTGGGGAGTTGTGCTTAATAAGTGCAAAAGAAGGGTCTATTGAAAAGGTAAGAGTGAGGAATACTCGTAGACGGTATACCATATTAGTTCCAAACATAGGCGGAAACAGTGGTGCTATTCAGCCTGCTGTTTCAGTTTTTTGGGCAGTTCTTGATTCTGGCTTGTTACCTAGTACTTTTGTTATAGTCAAGCTTATGTCAGAGCTTTGTCGATTGGGTAACATAGAAGAAGCTGTTGAGGTGCTGAAGATTGTTGAGGAAAGAAAACTGATTTGCGTGGAAAAGGGATACTCCATTGTCATAATGGCTATGTGCAAGCACTGCCAAGTGAAGGAAGCTAGTCATTTGTTTGGGAGAATGTTAACCCGTCCCTTAAAGCCAAAATTGGTTGTTTACAATTCTATTATATCCATGCTATGTAAGTTAGGAAGTTTGAGTGATGCTACAAGAGTCTTTGAAATCATGAACAAGAACAGATGCCTTCCAGATAATTTGACCTATACTTCTTTGATCCATGCTCATATTGAAGGGAAGAACTGGAATATTTCTTATGACTTACTAATGGAAATGGTTGGTTTGGGATGGACACCACAATTTCAAACATACAATCTAGTGGACAATCTTTTGCGAGAACATAATCGGTTGGATTTATGTCTGAAACTGGAAAGAAAATTGGAAAATCAGAAGTTGCAGAAGCTGTGTAAGGAAGGTCAACTAGATGCTGCTTATGAGAAATTAAATTCAATGCTTGAAAAGGGTTTTCATCCATCAGCGTATGCTAGGGACACTTTTGAGCATGTCTTTCAGAAGCATGGCAAACAACAAATAGCACGCCAGTTACTGGATAAGATTGAAAACATTCAGAAGCTCGAGTTGACTAATAGAACTTAGTTAGCTATGAATAAAAAGTATATTCATCTATTTGAGTAGTTGTGGCTTTAGAATTGATGGCCCTCTTTGTTATAATATCTTAACATGGATTGTTTTTTTTCCAAACCTCTTATGTTCAGTTTTAGTTTATGGTGTATCTTCTAAAGTTTAACATTGTTTAGTTGTTGAACCAATTAAGAGCTAATTAGCACTTTTGTTTACTTTTTCTGAACAAATTTATTATGAAAGATTCGAGTTAAATCCCTCATGCTGCAAGTTGATTCCAGGACTTTCTAAGGTTATTAAGGAGTTTTTCTGGGCCATCCACTAATTTACATGGCTCAGAACTAATCCAAAAAAATGCTGATGGCGTCCTTGATACCTTTGCTTTGGCCTGATTTAAAGAAAGGAAAGTATGCAATTTTTTAAAATATTTTTTTATTATTGTTTTCCCTTTTATGCGTGTCTGTGTTACTTTGTTCTATTTGTCTTACATGCTAAAAAATTGAAGGAGTATAGTAACTGCAACTATAATGGAGTTTCATGAGCAGAATCTACAACAGTGTTGCAGCTTTGCATGGAAGAGCAGAAATGGCTCAACTGTTTATTAGATATTCTTTGCAACCGACAGAGCTGCTCCCTCCTTTCCTCTCTCTCTGTCACTCTCTCTCATGATCATTCTCTGTGTAGATGTATTGCACTCTGTTAGGTACATTCTCCCAAGTGATGCTCTTATTAGCCAATTCTGAAAAAGATGCCTGATAAAATTAGACAAATAACAAATATGCTGACGTATGTAGTTTGTTGCTGGGCTACCATGTAGCTGTCCTGCCTGGAGTTCATTTACCGTAACATTCATACTTGATGTGAAAATGTTGTCTCCCTAAAGGGGAAAAAAGAATGGAAGAAAGCTACCATTAATAAAATTAGAGATTCGGACGGAAATTTCTCACAGAAATAAGAGTTTGAAAATTATTTTATGTCTCAAGAAGATTGAAGAAAAGTGAATTGAATTCTGGACCTCACGTGAATTGAAAATAAATTCTCTCAGCAAAACCTCTTCTCTTCCTAGTGTAGTAAAGTGAATTAAATAAAGGAAATAAAGTCTATTTCTTTGGACTTCTAGATTCATATAGATGTGAGTTTCTTATTCCAACTGTATTTTGCCCTTCAAGTTTTCACTTACCTTCTGATATCTGTTAA
>JASKGM010027493.1:16682-26958 GCA_034509205.1 Ceratonia siliqua | reverse complement strand
AGATAATAGATCTTGAATAATTTAAGTTTTAAATTTGATGAATAATAATTTTTTATTTACAACACTAGTATAGAAAAATTGTGCTAAATTTTTTTACTTAAATCTTGGCACCTCCCAAAAAAGATGCACAGCTTCACCTTGTGTTGTAATTAAAACTTATTTTGAAGAAGAAAAATGAAAATAATTAAATAACTACGTGAACACGTGGCAATTAGATTCAAGCAGCCATGGGAATAAAATGTCTTTTAATCTGATCAACAAAGCAAAATGTGCCTTTTTAATCTATTTGAAAACGTGATTGAAGAAAGTAATTACCTTTGATATTTGAAAATTAGAACTCTTGGTACATTCCCCATACTATGGCTTGAATAGTTTGTATCGTAGCATTTTTTAACTTTTTAGAGAATATTAATATGGCTTTAATTATTTTTATCAATTTATAGGTGAGATAAAGTTTTAGGATAATTTTATTCTGATGCTTCAAAGATATTATATTATATAATAATCTTATAAATTTGTTTTATATTTCAAATAATTTTATAACTATTTTATAATAATATGAAAGTAGAAAATAAAACTTAATACGATACAATTCTATATAAAAAAATACAAATAATTTATTCTAAAACTTTGTTCTTATTTCTGTTTTTTCATTAAAGGGAAACTAGATAACTGATTTTTCTGAACTGAAAAGTAGAATAAGGCGACCATGATAAGAGGAAAATTTGTATATTCATGACTGCAATGGAAATTAGTATTTCCAATCAACCTCTTGTTACCTGGAGATCCTTTAAGTTTTGCCATTCAAGACACAAACAGAACATGAAAGGAGAAACGGCAAAGGGAGGAAAATAAATAGGCCGCAAAGGTATTTAGAAAAGGGAAAAGTAACTTCCAATAAGGCTGCTTGAATCATCTTTTATTCTTTTGGCACAATAGTACTGGGCATTTTCTTCCTTATATATCACATATAACAAAATACAATATAAACATGCAATATATTTTTAGTCTAAATATTTAAAATATATTTATTAAGTTATATTTAAATGTATTGATATATTTAATTTTTTTTTAATTTGTTAATTTTTTTATTTTTTTATAATTTTTATTTAAGAAAATAATTAAAAGAAATTCAAAACATTCAAAAAAAAGTTAAAAAAATAATTAAAACACGTAAAAAATGTAAAATAATTCAAAAAGAGTAAAAATTTCAAAAAAAAAGAGAAATAAACTTTAAAAATACAAAAGAAAATAATTAAAGAAAGAAAAATTAATTAATTAATTAAAAAACAAAAATAACTTAGAAAATACCTATTTAAAATGAACCTAAAAAAAAAAAACAACAGCAATTACTTCTCTTTTCTGTCAAAATCTATCATCCCTTGAAGCTAACTTCAACCCAAATAAAAAGTACATACAAGCCATATAATAAACACCAATTTAATTACCTGATCTATCTATATTAATTAATATGTATGGCTTTGGAAGTGGCTTCACCAATAGACGAAATTAGTAATAGAGTTCCTATATTGCTCTTGAATTCTGCACTCATCAATAACCATTCCTTTAACTACTCTAAAAAAACTATGTCTTCTATTTATAAAGAGTACTGGAATAAAAAAAAAGTTAATAACTATTAGAAATTTTAAAATATGAATTGACACGTCAGAGAGAATAGTATCGCATGAATAATACAATTGGATATTTCAGCTCAATATGCTGCATATAGTACATTTTTGTTTATGGCCAACTCATTCAAATTCAATTGGCAAACATACAATATCAACTCTCTTTAAGGAAGAAGCTTTCCTCAGTTCCAGATATCTATAAATCAGGCCTCATTTAAACTTTTCCTCTCAAAAAACTAAACCCCTAAAATATCTAATAATATTGTGAGTACAAGCAGCTGTACACTTCTGAGAGAGAGAGAGAGAGAGAGAGAGAGAGAGAGAAAGGGAGGCGGGAAAGGAGAATAAGCAAAATTTATGTAATGAAACTATAAAAGAGCCTCAGTCAAAGAAAAGGGTAAAGACAAAAATAGGATAAAGGGATAGGCTCACTAACACAGCATGAAAATGCACGTTTTCAGGAAAACTTGGTGCTGTAGAAACCATTTGGTCCAGGAACTGGAATAGGTCGAGTTGCAGGAAAGGTAGGTTGCAAAAGTGGAATGTGGTTTTGTAGTGCAAAGGGTTGCTGCCCACTCGCTAGGACTGATGGGGGAACACAAAGCTGCATTGCTTGACCTACTGCGCCTCCTGCTTTACAAATAGAATTGTTAGTGGAAATGAAATGCAGATCCAGTTTTTCCAATATAGATGCCAAAATTATTGGAGTGTAAATGAAGTAATTTCTGCATAACTTCAACTACCTATAATTAATATCATGCTATCTAAAAATGAAGATACTATATGAGGCAATTCCAAACTGTCACAACTACTTTCATATGCATGCTACAAAAATGGGTGAAAAGACCAGGAAAAAAATATCATTCTCACCTGCAATAAACATATGAACTGATACTTTAAATTTTTAATAAGAAGCTAGGCAACATGGTAAGAAGCACAAAATCCAGGAATCTCTTCAACTAGAGCGCAGTACAAAAGGGACTACAAACTTATCTCTAATTTTACAATAGCCAATTATCAACATAAGCCTGATATTTCAAGTTTCAAAGATTTTGGTCATTTTTGAATCTTTTGTGTTATTAGCACTATTCTACAAGCTAAGATAGTGTGTCAACTATTTTACAAAGTCCCAAACCCCCTACCTTCCATGAAGACACAATAATGTAAGAGAAAAAAAAAAAAAATTATAGTCCATAGGGAGTTTTACTTTTCTTCTTTTTATGGATGCAGAAAATTTACTTCTTATTCATTGACAGTGTAATTAAGGCATTTATAATAAATATAGAACCACCTTGAGTTTGTAATCTATGTTTAACTGGTATAGTAATGACAGTCATTTAACAGATACAGTTAAGTTAATAACAACAATGATAACAGCAATTAATATAATGCCATGAAATATTATTTGAATTGAACAAAACCATCATGTTTTACCTTGCTGCTTTGGAAATTGAACATGATTCAAATTTAACAGAGGGCGTGCTGAGACTGGTGAGGTAGTGGTTGCACCATGAACCAAATCCTTCAACCACAACCAAAGAGATAAAGCCAATGATTAACAAATATTACAATAAACATTTCCAGAGGAAAAAATTGCTTTTCATTCAATTTGGCTGCTAATAGAAGTATAACGCTTTAAGAGATGACAAACTACAGCATTACTCTTGATTTAACTAACATGACACATCCAGCCACTTCCTGACAAATCAAACCCTAGAGGATGCATTTTGTACTTCAATAGTGGAACTACCGTTGATGATGTTCTTATTATCTACTGGTGATTTCTTAATGCTTATTCTAATCTCACTGAAATTAATTGCCTCTAGAATTCGCTTAATCTACTTTTATTAAGTTGAATTGAAGAAACTCCCGAACTGAAAAGGGTTATAGTTATGCAGGCATCCTATCTTACATGAGAAACAGGATGGACATAGACAAGCTGCCCTGAACGTCCAACCATAACCTGCACACAGAAAGACAGACAATATCTAGTTGATGGCAGGTTCTTTAGGAAACAGTACAGATTGTCTCAAGGGAATTATGAGAAGGTACAAACAGAAAAATCCCAAGTTACATGGCACATAAAATCTATCTCTACTTACAGCAGGAGTGCTTGGTTGCAAATAAGCAGCTTCAGACAAAACAGGATTATAATGTGCAGCATATCTTAGAGGTTGTGTCCTATGTGCCAGTTGTCCAACAATCTGTAACCAAATAAGGATGAAAAATTACAAGAATAAGTACCCAAAAAATATATGGTTACTGATAGTACCTGCATTTATGACACGTGGCATGAAAAGCATAAGCCCATGCATGCACACATTAGAGACAGAATTTAAGTAATTTATTGATACATACTGGCTGAGAGAATTGAGAACCACTGCCACCATTTCCTGCTGTCAAATTACCATACTGAGCAACCTTAACAGGAACGGAAGGCCGAGACACAAAAGTATTGAATCCAACTTCTGGTTGAATAGCAGCAACAGGTACAACAGGGGAACTGTTTGGTATGTAAGCCATGTTTGCAACTGTTGGCACAGCAGGAGTAGCTGAAATAGGATTTACAAAGGATGGAGAGAAAACTTTGGCAGCTGGATTGAGCTTGAATTCCTAAAAGAATGTCAGAAAGGAAAAGAACTTAAGAGTTTATCAACAAAGAGAAAAATTACGTCATATTATTTCTAACTAGCCAGGTCTGTTATGCTGCCCATTCACCCAAACTAAAATTTGTGAAAAATAATTACTTAATTGACACATCAAAAGATGTTGAAATGATGGACCATATATCAAAATAAAATGAAAATAAAAGGATGGATCATTAATTCAAAGATGTCCAGGAATAGTATCACTAACAGAGTATACAGGAGATGTACTAGTAAGGTTATTGGTGATCTGTAGGTTGAAACAACACACAAATGCATGTGGCGCCTTTTGCATGCACAATTAGACCATCAACCACTGTTTTGTTTTGTTTTCATTTTTGTGAGATGAAAGGAGCCTTTCAACCAGCAGTTGTAGCCTGTAGGTATAAAGTACACTGACTTATTTACCTTAGTATTTTTGGTTGATTCTGCACTCCTTGAAGCAGATATTTCAACAGATCTTGCTGGCATATTATGTGACTCTGAGGCAAGATCCACAACTTGAGCAACATTTGTAGAAGCAGAGTCTGCTGAAATAGACCTTTCAACACTTTGATCATCAGCTTTAACAGATGTTGCAGCATTAACAGAGGGTTTTGATGTCATATATGTGTGTCCATGCTCAGCAAGCTCTACTTAGGCAAGACAGATATCCACAGCAATGTAAATGGTACAGAATTAAATAAGAAAGGGACAAAGAATAAAGAAAGCATTATCCCCATCTTCATGTTAGGAAGAGGAGAACTCAGTAATACATGGAGAGACCATGGCCCATAGGACAAGGCTCAAATTATAAGGGCTTGGTTGAAGTGGGTGTTGGTATTGGTGAACCAGAAAGAAAAGAGAGGTGCAAGCACGCACACAATTTATTATAGTAATATCATGTAATAAAAATTGAAAGACAAATTGAACAAGCGTTAAATTCTATCCTTTTTGGTATTTAAAAGTTAAAACTAAATTCAAATGGGGAAATTAAAGAAGGGAAATAATGCCCGTGCATGTAAAATTCTTAAATGAATATCTCTCCTGATATCAGGCTAACAAATCAGCCTGCCCTTCTATCAAAAGATTCACCGAGGGTCCTGGCATATTTTGTACCACTGTACCATACTAAAATTCCTACTGAAGTGTACACACTAAGAAAAATATCCCCTATCATTACAAGATTCTAGTGGCTTAACATGAACTAACATGCATGTCAATTCACTTTTCTTTTTTTTTTTTATTACTCCTTATAAATAGGAGATATGGTTAGTTTATTTTAGAGTAGTTATATCCCACTAACCCTTAAAAAATTAAAAATGTGGTTGGTATAGATAATTGTTAGACAAACAGACCAAAACTCCCCAAACACATATATAATGGTATGGATATAGATGTAGATGCCATTTTTTACTAATGCTGACCCCAGATTACTTTACACGTAGCAGAGATGGCAGATATTCAACTCACTTTCAAGGCTTGAACAGGGGCCTTGAACCTTTTCAGCCTGCGCAAAATAATGACATTAGAGGGAAAAAACAAACCATCAAAATGTGGGGAAACTGGAAATTCTACATATAAGTACCAGCTAGGCTCATGTTAACATACAGTTTTTTCTTTGACAAACTCAAACTTCTGTCTGCAATCATCAGTTTGCTCTTTTATCATGTCATCTCCAGCCTGTCTGTCAATAAAACAGTTGACACGAAACCAAGGATGAAAAGAAATAATGTCATGCATCTGTATTTCAGTAACTTCTTCATAGCAAGTGCAAGCACTAGGATTCTCATAATGAGATTGTAATCAAAATAAAATCATATACAATCCACCAGTAGCATGATTTTTGTAAAAAGTCTAATTACATGTTTACAAATTTAAAGTATACTCCAGAAAGAAATCTAATCAGTTAATATCACACATAAATATAAATGCAATATGGAAAATAAATGTCAAATTAGGTAAGTAACAAAAATGCAAAATACTTTAAATTTTGCTTATTGAAAATGTCGAGAAACTTATAAATTATTCAAGGACAAGTTTTACAAATTAAGTAAATTAAGTAAGTGCGTTAAGGGATTATGAGTTTATTACTATCTAGGAGTCTTGGTTACCCTTATCATTATCTTCAGAGTTTACATCCTCTTGGAGGACTATCTATTGTATTCAGATTCAGTTTAGTATACATAATAAGAAGGGCAAGCTGCCTCAGAAATTGTGTATGTGAGCCTTCCCAATTCAACATACCTTTACTTTTTAACCCTAAATTCCAACAGAAAAATAAATACCTTCATATTTATGTAGTAAATAAGTTCATTCTATTTTAATTTCTACAACAAAAGTTTGTTTTTCTTCGTATACAGCTAATTAAGAAGATTTTTTACATTTGATAAGATTAGTTTAGTTTTCTCTGTCTTCTATCTTATTATAATGTTACCTTTAACAAAATGCCTATATATATGTTAGTAAATAAACTCTGAATCTTACAATATGCGATAACTAGACTTCTAGAGACAAGTATACAGATAATACCTGTAAAATTGATAAAAAATAATCATAAGTAAACACAAAGGAAATTCTATTTGTTGGTTCAATCTTCTAAGTTAAGAATATAAAGCTATGCTTCTGTTGCTTGTAGGATATAACTATCCATTAGCTTGAGTATGCTTAATGTGTGTCTCTCCATGACTCCATCTATATGAATGGATTTGATGTAAGAAGGTACCTTGATTGGTTAACCTGCTTTTTATCCATCAAAGACCCTTTAGGTTTCTCTGCATTATGTGTTTGACTCTCAGAACTAGGAACAGTCTGCACAACTGCCTCTTCATCATCACCCGTTATATTTCCACCAACATCATCTGCAGGAAGCATTACTCCCTACACACAAAGCCACATGTACATTAAGCGCGTAGTTATATTCCAAATGAAACATGTTTGGGCACATAAAATATACAATAACTGGTAACGATGACTAACCTTAGCAACAATTTGCACAAGATCACCTGATAGGATTACTAGCGTATCTATCAACCCTTCCCTTCCCACATTTGCGTCACTTTTTCCCTTCTTGGTCATCCTTGCTTTCTTCAAAATGATACCTGAACATTATACAAAGTAAAAGAATGCCAATGAGAATTCCACTATTACAACAGATGAACAAAAATGCGGATGATAGAAACTCAGGCCTGACCTTGCTAGTCACTCATTTTAATGCATCTGTAAATATAAACTAACAAGGTTACTCCTATATGTTTTGTTGTTTCCAACAATGGATGAAACTTCTCATAGGCATCCACCCGCAAAGGATCCAATGCGTAACCCCCAGATCCAATAGTATAAAAAGCAATTAGAAAGAAAGAATTTTTGCGATAAAACTCCTAATTCAATTCATCTCTTCAGTTTTCTAAACAAATGAAAGCTAGGTAAAGAAAAGAGCAAGCCAACTGTATGTTGCCCATCAAATTTTCTCCTACATTTGATGTATGACACAAATAACTATCCACACCCTTGAGATCCATTATTCATGTTCCAGCAAACAGATTAGCTGTAAAAACAGCAAAACAAGCAGCCCAGAAGAGAATCAATCACACATGGTCTTGAACAGGCACAAGCAGGATCACCGGAATTTCCCATCCCATGTGAACCCATATAAGCTTCCAACGTAATTGAAAGCCGGTTACGATTTTCCCAGAAAGGATAAAGAAATCAATCAGAAAAAATGAGACAGAGCAACTAAAACAAGCTCACCGTAATCCTTATCAACAGAAGCAGTGTGGAAGATTCCAGAATAGACAGAGCCATCCTTAACGTGCACGTCAACTGGGAGGCCAATGATGCACATGGTGGTGAAGAGCAAGGCGTCACTCAGTGAAGAAGCAGAAGAAGAAGAAGAATCGTCCGCGAAGAAGTCTCTGTTTCTGCAACCCATGTCTCTATGCGTTCGATGGTCTCCAATTCCGAGTTTCTCTCTCTAGAAGTTTCCGAAGAGGTTGCCGAAGAGATCTGGAGTTTAATTTTAATAGTAGAAGAAGATGCGAGGGAGCTTAGCCCAAAACGTTCTATATATTCAATTCATGCGCCATTTGTCTTCGTTTCTCCAACCTAAAATTACGAGCATTTTTTGTTTGCCCCATCACCTTTTTTCTTTCTTTCAAAACCATAACCTGCCCAAATTATTTTTTTATTAAATATAATATTCTTTATTATAAAAAATTATAACATATAAAACTTATTATAAACTCAAATTTATGAAAATATCTCTCCAAATAATTCAACTTGTTTCATTTATTTATTTATTTTTTGTTATTGTTAAGAATTGATAATATAAGATTAAGTACTTTTTATTTTTAAAATAATACTTATTTTTTTAAGTATAAAAATAAAATTTTAATTTTAACATTAATAAATTAAGTGAATGAAAAATAAAGATAAATTAATTTTTTAAATAATAAAATGTCATTTTAAAAATATCAAAAAATTTGTTATATTATCAAGGAGGTCAATGTAATTTAGTTTTTTTAATTGGTTATTAGTAATTTATAATTTTTTGTAATTAAATTTGATAGTCAAAATTTAGGATTATTTATTTTAATTAAAATTTTAAATTGAATTAAATTTGAATAAGAATTAGTTATATGATAGTATAATTAATTTTAAAAAGATGCGTCTACATGCCTATTTGATGTAAAACTTTTTATTTTTTAAAAATTGCTTTTTATAAAATTAGTTTGGTAAAAAGTATTATAGTAAAAAAATAATTTAGTATTTGGTCAATAATATAAAACTATTATTTTTTATCTCTAAAAAGTAAAAACAAGGGCTCAAAGTTTTGCATATATTTATTTGTTAATATAGTTTTTTTAGTATAATAATAATCTATTACTATTAATGAAAAAGTAAAAAAAAATGCGGGTTTTAATAAAAAATTCAAAAGTTAAAATTACATAAAAATAATGATAAGTTATTAAAAGCATATTAAAACTTTTAGAACTTGATTATTTAATAACAAAATAGTTACTAAATTTAATATATAATTATGTGGTAAAGAAAATTATTTATAGAAAAAACTAGTCTTGTAAAACAAATAGAAGTCTCATTCTGATTTTTAAAAAGCATTAAAAAGGTATTCATAAAATATTTAAATATAAGATATATAAATAACTTATAATTTTCATTTTTAATCGTAATTGGTGAAAATTTTTAATTTTTATATTCAAATTTTTACAAAAAATTAAGTAGTTTATTAGTAAATTAAATAATATCATTATATTATTGATCTAATTTCGTAAGTTTACGTTTACTACGCTCAAACCGCCTTTTTTCTTTCTTCTTCCCCTATAGCCTATAGGAAATAGCCCTTCGTTCAAAGCGCCTCCTAACTCTCCAAGCTTCACTGAACCCTGTGAGAACCCAAAATCAGCTTCGGAAGCTTTGTTCTCTTCTCAAGTTCCCAGCAATGAGAAAACCAAAATCAAAGGACTTTCGCAAGCAACAGCGGCTCTTAGAGGAAGATGAGATCAAGCTCTTGGATTCATGGATTCAATCCCAGCAACCAGACTCCGGCTCCAACCCCATGTCGTTTCCTCCGTTGCCCTCCAAAGCCCCCGTCGGTCGCGTCGACGACGACACTTTTTCGCGCTATGCGGGTGTCACAAGATTCGTTCAAATGCCAATTTCTAAGAAAACCAAGGATGGGTTGCGAGAAGCCAAGTTCATAAAAATGACTGATATACAGAGGGCTTCTTTGCCCCACGCACTTTGTGGACGAGATATTCTCGGTGCTGCCAAAACTGGGTCCGGAAAAACCTTGGCTTTCATTATTCCGGTGAGTGGAGCTTAAGTTTTCTGCCTTCAATGGGATTGCTGGAAGAGTAAATTAAGGTTTACTTTTTGAATTAATTAATTGAGCTAACTAGCTGCAAGATTTCTAAGCAAAATTTCTCCTATGAGTTGAGAAGTCAAGGGGGCATTTGGTTTCTATATCAAGTTGCTTGGCTAACTAATATGATTTTGTTGATAGTT
>JASKGM010027493.1:0-16582 GCA_034509205.1 Ceratonia siliqua | reverse complement strand
CCCCGATCTCAAGGTCAATAAGGACGCATCAACAATAGTGTATAACAAAACGTCAGCTTTTGGAGTAAAACTTATAAGGCGTCCCACTAAACTCTTTTGTTTATTTGTTCCCGTACCTATGTGGAGGAACTTTTGTCAAGCCAATTTAATGGCTGGGGACGCATCCAGGAATCGAACGGTACCACTTAGGCTAATGGTAACAGGATCACTCACTATCTAAATGGTAAGGAGTTCGATTCTTAGGGAGCCGCCCTAACCTCAAGGTCGTTAAATCACCTTTACATAGGTGGGTAACAAATCACCCACAAATCAATAACAGGATCGTGAGAACCTAGTCCTCAACGATAAGCCAGAAGGTTTTGGATGAGATTTTATATTATGATTTTTTTCTCTGGCATGGAAATGCATGAGATTAGCAGAAAATAAAAACAACAAAAAACCAAGAAAGACAATGTCTAGTGTTCCTTTTTTTTTTTAGTTGGTTGGGTACTTTTGTACTTTTATAAACAGATTCTGATTCTTGGCTAATTTAGGGGCCGTAGCGCTTTTTGCGCTCCCAAAGCTGCTTTTTTTTAGAAAAATAAGTGCTTATTTTAATTTTGGCTGTTTGTATGGGATTATTTTCATAAATGCTTATTTTAAAAATAAGCATAAATGCTGTTGTTTTTTTTTAAGCAAGAAAATGTTGCTTACAAAATAATCAGGTCCAACAGAAGAGAGAGAAAATTTTGTAAACAAATATACTCCTAAAATATTTCACAAATTCTTTAAAAAGCACTTTTATATATTATTTTTAATAATTTTTCATGCTAAAAAGTACTTTTATATTTTTGCATTCAAATGCAAAATATCTATTTTTTCTCAGGAAAATCATTTCTATGTAACTACATCCAAACACCAAATACCTGCTTTTTTTTAAAAAAAATCACTTATATTTAAAGCATCTGATTAAAAGCACAAGCTCATCCAAACTGTCCCTTAGTAAAATTATGCGTAATAAGAGACACAACTAGTATTGGCAGAATTTGAAGTAAGTCTCTATCCGTGTTTGTAAAAACCAACTTCTCTACTTTTTCCAAAATTAACTTTCACAGAAGTAATTCTTTCGAAAGAAAAAATCTCATAAAATTCCAAACTCATTGACAGTTGAATTGGTATTGGTCATCTTCCACTACGCAGTAATGCTATTATAACTTAAGTAACAGACTTGGGTTTGATTACTTTTATTATGATAATATATCGCATCTGACAGATTTCCTTTTTGTCTATGACAGGTCCTGGAAAAGTTATACAGAGAGAAATGGGGGCCTGAAGATGGGGTGGGCAGCATCATCATATCCCCTACAAGAGAATTAGCTTGTCAACTATTCGATGTATTAAAAAGTGTTGGTAAGCACCATAATTTTAGTGCTGGCCTCCTGATTGGCGGCCGCAAGGATGTTGACATGGAGAAAGAATGTGTAAGTGAGCTCAACATATTGATCTGCACACCTGGTCGGCTTCTACAACACATGGATGAAACTCCAAATTTTGATTGTTCGCAGATGCAGGTCATTATAATTTTTCCCTTATGTTCTATATGGAATAGATTAACCTTAATCTGACTCTTGAAGTAATACTTGTGTAAAACAAGCAAATAAGAATTGCAGTTGTATCAATTTCTTATATCAGGCATTGGTGATTCTTTTTAACTTTCTTAGTACTTTGGCAAATGAGACTATTCAGTACTTTGGCAAATTAACTTTTCCAGCTTTTATTACCTTTTGACAATTTTGCTTAGCAGTACCTATTCAGTTCAAATTTTGGAAAGTGTAGCAGTTCTCGGTGCATCAGATATTAATGTTATCTTCAAAATCATAAAGGCTTTCTTTTGGCATAATTGCTCACAGATATGTATTATACCATATTATATCAATATGGATGATGATTGGACGGATTTCCTCATTTGTGTACAGGTTCTGGTACTAGATGAGGCAGATCGTATTCTTGACAGTGGATTTAAGAAGGAACTAAATGCAATCATCTCACAGCTACCAAAGTGTAGACAAACCTTGCTTTTCTCAGCAACTCAGACAAAGTCGATTCAAGATCTTGCAAGACTAAGTTTAAAGGACCCAGAGTATCTGAGTGTCCATGAAGAGTCTGTGACTGCCACTCCTACACTCTTGAAGCAAATTGTAATGACTGTTCCTCTAGACCAAAAGTTAGATATGTTGTGGAGTTTCATAAAGTCACATCTTAACTCCAAAACACTTGTCTTTCTTTCTAGCTGTAAACAGGTAACTCTACTTTTCTGTCCTGTGTCAAGAAATTCTCTTTTTGTTTGGATGGAAACTTGTTTTAATCTGATCCTTTCAATCTAAAGCTATATCGTCAATTCATGGGCTTTGTATTACTGCTAATGCTTAGCCATTGTATGGCTTGACATAATGTCAACAGCTTTTTTTTAGTCCAAAGGCAATAGAATTTGATTTGATCATTGAAACTTAAGAGATGCCTCTTTAATTTTTCATTATGTTAATTTATTAGCTTTGCTGTAACTCCAGGATTTGGTCTGCATGCATAGAAAAACCCATGTTATGCTGTTCAATTATGGTGATTATGATTATTGTAATAAGAAAGCTTTTAAAGGCTTTTTAAGATGAATTGTTGATAACCACTGTATCAAGATTTGTTTGAATTAATTTTATGGCATCTATTTTGCTTCTCATGTGTAAAGCGAGAAATTTCTTTCAATTTAATCGCATTGTGTTGGTTTTGCTTTCCGCTGTGTTCTGTGTGCAATTTTTTTTTTCCTTGCCCCTCAACTATCTTCCATAACAATCATTTCCCTGTCTAATAGGTCAATTTTGTATTTGAAGCATTTAAAAAACTGCACCCTGGCATACCCTTGAAATGCCTTCATGGGAGGATGAAGCAGGAGAGAAGAATGGCAATATATTCTGAGTTTTGTGAGAAGCGCTCAGTTCTCTTCTCAACTGATGTGGCCGCAAGAGGCCTTGATTTTAATAAGGCAGTTGACTGGGTCGTTCAGGCAAGTTTTTTGTACCTAGCCCCCTTATCTACTTTTTTTTTGGGTCAGGGCTTGGTGGGTGGAGGAAGGAAGAAGTTTGTTTTATGGTTGGAGGCTGACACTTTTGTCTTACCTCTTTAGGTGGATTGTCCTGAAAATGTAGCATCTTACATACACAGAGTGGGTCGTACTGCTCGCTATAAGTCTGGGGGGAAGTCAGTTTTATTTCTGACACCTTCAGAAACTAAAATGCTTGAAAAGTTAGAAGCAGCAAAAGTTCCAGTACATTTTAACAAGGTACATTTTTTTTTTGGTTTTCCAAGTCAATGATTAATTTGTGATTCCCACTTGCATTGGAACTATCAAAATGATGGTTGTTTAGATGTCATTTTTAATGCATTCTATATTTTTGTTTTGATGGTTATTATCAACATCATATTTTGTCCGAAATTTTTGCTAACAATGCTTTCAAAATTACTGTTTGTTCAGCCTAGGAAAGAACTACTGCAACCAGTTTCTGGTTTGTTGGCAGCTTTACTGGTCAAGTACCCAGACCTCCAGCAGCGGGCTCAAAGGGCCTTCATCACATATTTGAGATCTATTCATATCCAGAAGGATAAAGAAATCTTTGATGTTATGAAATTGCCTATTGATGAATTTTCAGCATCATTGGGTCTGCCAATGACCCCCAAAATCCGTTTTCTAAACCAGAAAATTAAGTCTAAAGGTGTGTCAACAAAACTGGCTTTAGCTGAACCAGAAGATTCAAAAAAGGAAATTGCATTGGAGGTTCCAAGAAAGAAGCTAGACCTAAGCGGTCCTGAGGAAGAGGAAGTAGAAAAAGGTCTTCTTTTGCCAGATGATTCCTCGAGTGAAGAGGAAGCAGAAAAAGGTCTTCTTTTGCCAGATGATTCCTCGAATGAAGAGGAAGGGAAACCATCTGAAGTTTTAGATGTCATGTATGTTCCATCATATATAATCTTCAGTAGCACAGAAAAAGTTTAGATTTCTTTGTAACAAGACTGCTTTAGATCCTTCATGCACAAATAGGTGGTAGACAATGTTTTCTTTAGGAAGGATGAGACAATTTGACCTTGCATATATAAAATTATAATGGCTTGTCAAAATTATAGCTGGGTAGACAAATGGACTTCTGATATTTCTAGGTAGTGCCATTTGTGTGGAGTCTTTAGTATATTCCTCCATTCTTTTGTTTCTAGAACCAACGTAATTTGATTTGGTTCTTTCCTATGTAGACCAGCAACTCGTGTTGCGAAGAAAAAGAAGCTCAAGATCAACATTCATAGACCGGTGGGTACTAGGGTTGTATTTGATGATGAAGGCAATGCACTACCTCCACTAGCCAGTATTGCTGACACACAGAGTGGCAAGGAAACATTGCTGCTTGATCCAGGTATGTCTTTGCTCTCCAATTGCAAATTAAAGCTAGAATAATAGGAACAATTTTGCGGGGATAAATCTTGCTTTTGTATGTTAAAGGCTATTGATATCAAATATCTCTCGTTTTTGGTTTGTACTTCATAATCAATGGGCAACTTAAATCTGTATCCTATCTGTTTTGCTCCTTTTTTGCAGGAAGTTAATATAACAAAGGAAATATGGGTGTGAGATGTAGGCCTAGATTATTAAGTTAGGATGAGCTGATGACATCTTTCTCCTCCCTTAATAATATAAAATACAGATCAGAACATTGGGTGTTTAAGAATTATAGAAATGGATTGGATGCTAAGAGGGAGAACCACTATTCTATAGTAATAGAATAATGTTATTTCCACACCTCTGTCACACTTATTTTACACCTTTCACATCCAATATTTTATTATTATCTATCAATCACCACTACTTATTGGTTTTTATTAAATCAATGGTGAAAAGTGAGGTGTAGAGAAGTTGGGAAAGTAACATTTTCCACAGTAGTATAGATAAACAAGCCTTCCCATTGACACACAGAATTGTGATGTCTCTTTATAGGCCCCGTCCGCATCTCCTTTTTTTTTTAGGAGAAGGCCTTTTTTTCAAAAAAAATTTTCAAAAAAAGTCATTTTGATAAACCTTTAACTGTTTGTATCTCCTTTTTTTTTTAAAGGAGAAGTTGAAATAAAGGAGTTTTTTAACTCTAAGGAGAAGGTAAATTTTGTGACTTCTTCAGTTAAGGAGATTGACAGAAGGAGAAATAAAAAAAAAATTTTATTACTACATTTGAAGGTAAAATAGTATCTCCTTCTGAAAAAATACCTTATTTTTTCATAATCAACTTCTCATTCTATAAAAGTCATTATTTTTAAAGAAGATCCGAAAAGGCCTATAATAGATTGACATGAATTGTATGCCACATTTTATATAAGACAACTGGTAAACTATCTTGGTTCAAAAGGCCTGTTTTTGTATAGACCTAATTTATTCATTATAATATTAATTTGCGACCCTTTCTTACTCTGGAGCATTGATGTTACTCAACTTGCTTATATGTGCCTAGGCGTGGACTATCTTGTTTATTTTGCCATATTAATATCTCATGTTACTGCAGAACAAAAAGCTGAATACTATAGAAAGATGCGGGAGGAGTTGAAGAAGGTGGACCAGGAAGACAAGCTTCTGCAACATCAGCGCCGTAGAGAGAAAAGAATCAAGGAGAAGATGAAGTGGAAGGAAGGGAATGCAGAAGACAACGATCAAGATGATATTTCCGGGTCAGATGGAGATGAAACAGCGGATAGACGCCATAAAAGGAGTAAGATATATTTTGATAGTGACAGTGAGGACGGTAAGAGAACTGAAGTCGCTGGTAAAGGGGGTATTAGCTCAAACTCTATTAGTCTGGAGGCGCAAGAAGCACTGGCTCTGAAATTGTTAGACTCCATGCACTCATAGGATATGCCTCATATGACAATCTAACAAATACATCTATGGAAAAAAGTGCAGTTTTCTTGAACTCATCCAGTGCAGTAATACTTTGCCCATATGACAGAAAAAAGAGTAGGGGGTAGAGTGCAGAGTTGGGAGGTCATTTTTGGCGACTAGATCAGAATTGCAGGAATAGTTCATTTGTCTTGTGATTTGATCTGCATTGAAATGTTTTTAGTGGATTATAAACATCTAGTTTATAACTTTATTGCTTATAGATCTGATTTAATATTAATTGGTTTTGCTTTAAGTACAATCCTGATTTTAAATGCTTGCTCTTGCATTTGTGTTTTGTTGCTTGATTAGTAGGCGTGACATGTTCTTTTCCATATACTTCTCATTATGCTGTAAATGTATATGAATATAAGGGAAGGTCATCTGGGTAGCAATACTAGGGTAGCATTTTTATTTTTTAAAATTTAAAATATAAAATTTTTTTATTTTAAGAAATAAGTTAAAAGAATTTAAAAATATTAAAAAATAATTAAAAGTATTAAAAAAATTAACATAAAACATTAATCAAAAAATAATTTAAAAAACATAATAAAAAAATTAAAAAAAATCTTTTGATTTTTTTAAATTTTTCAAAATTTTTTTAAATTTTTTTAATTTATTTCTTAAAATAAAAATAAAAATTTATAATTTATAATTTTAAAAATTAAAAACTATCTCCCCTACTCAAGAATAGGGGAGAAAGCACCCTCATAAAAATGAAAGATGTAACTATTGCTTTATATGCGACCAATTGAGACCATTTGATTGCTGAATTTAATTTACAAATATCTATTTTCAGAAAACCCCTTGGAATATACTTGAGAGCTTTGTTTTGCTTTTAATTCATTTTATTTTATTTAAAGGTGAAGCTTTTGATTTTCCACTTCTACTTCAAAATACTGGATATTAAACCCATGACTTGGTAATTTTCAAATTCAGACGCATGTTCTGTTTTAACATCGCAAATTGAGGACACGAAGCACTCCTCTGTCCCTAGTTTTTACAGGTTGTAGTGGTAGATGAATTTCTTCCATAATCATGCCCCGCTGAGATAATAGAATCCCGGGAGACTTTCGGAATTAGACATTTTATTAAATATTAAAATTTTATAAATTAAAATACTACAGAATCTGTATTATTAGTAACAACTATAAATAAAAATTATAAAAATATAATTACTAATATATATAATATTTTAATTTTTTAATATTTTAACTTAAATTTTTTTATTTTTTTAATATTAATTAATTAATATATATGTCATATGATTTTTTAAAAATATTTTAAAATTTTTTTTTAATTTTTTTACATCTTTTATACACTATTTATTTATAATTTTTTGATATTATTCATTCATAAACAAAAAATATTATTAAAAAATATAAAATATTTTAAAAAATTATTTAAAAAATATATGAGATAAATAATAATTTATTAATATTAAAAAATTAAAAAATTATTAAAAAAAATTAAAAACTGTACAATACAATTTCAAAAATAAGCCCCATAGTGTTGACCATATAATAAAACCAAATTTTAATAAATTCAATATAGCAAGAATTTTTTTTTGGGTACAATATAGCGCGAATTTAATTGAGGAATATGATTCCCGTCTTTTGAATTCTAAGAAAAAAATTATCCTCACCCCTATTTTTACACAATAATAAACGAAAATTTTCTCATTTTCAGCCTCATGCTGGGCAATGTTTTTCTTTTTAACAAGGAAAACCAAGGGCGAACCTCATCAGTAAAAGCGACACAAAGTTAAACTTCTTTCCTATTGATGACTTGTGTTGTTTCTAGGTAGAGTCACTAGAGTGCAAACATGTAAACCGCAAATTAAAGTTGGACCATTGCCTAAATCTCAAAGATGAATTCCAACTGTTCTAGACTTCTAGGGCTTCTCATTGTTACCAAGCTTGTGAAAGGCCCAGGAAACCATACCTGCATTCGAACTATCAAGACCGTGGCTTTAAATAATGCATGCAAAAACGGCTCACATTTCTTGAGAATATTAAAAGTCCACTGTGACATAGAAACTAAGTAGAATATGATATATGTAATAACACTTAATATTTAGTTGTTTCAGACATCACGAGAACATAAAAAGTATGAAGTGCCACTAAGTATGCCCCACAAGAAGCTCACCGTCAAGAAAGATAAAGTGAAGATCACAATCATCCTAGAATATAATGATATAAAACATGTGCCCACACTGAAAAGGCCCAAGCATAATTGCAACATGAAAGCACTGGAACAAGGAATATCCTGCTGCTAGAGTTCAACACAGCAACTGATCACTGCACATAGCAGAAACAATCTGAATGAATGCTATATTTAATTATCTTACAAAAAAAAAAAGCGTGAATAGAAGAAAATCCTCAATCACTAAGACAAAGTTCGGCAAAAATGTCAAAGTGACAACCACTGAGGCAATAGGAAAACAACAGAAAACCACCATGTTGAGCCAAAGCTCTGAACTCAGATGGCCTTCAGGTTTATTACCAAGCTAGGCAATAATCAAAAAAATAAAAATAGTCCATCATATCATTATGAAGTTTGTTCTTGGCCTGTTGAGTGCTCATAAAACAAACCAATAATAACGGGTGAAAGATCCCCCTAATCAAACAACCATTCAATCTCGTGATTTTAATCATACTTATAAAAAGCTACAAGAAACAATTGGAGCAATTACCTACTGCTGCTGCTGGTGGTAAGTAGAAGGTTGCTGGTAATTCCCATATCCAGAGTAACCTCCATAGTACATATTAGGATCTTGGGTAGTGGATGCATATGTATAAGGATCATATCCTTGTGTATACCCATAGTACGCCCCATTCCACTGGACCTGATCTGTAGGAGACTGAATAAATCCAATACAGAGGTTCAGTTCTTTAATACATTGAAAAAAATAATAATAATAGAAACCAGGCAGTACAAGACAAATTTAATACCTGCTTGTTTGAAGGACTTCGCCCCCATGAAAGTCTGATGCTTTGTCCCAATAATGGTGTTCCATTCAACATTGACAGTGCTTGCTCAGCACATGTTCTATTGAAATCATAACTTTGCCCATTAATAAAAAAGACTTAAAAAGTAGCTACTCAATAAAAAATATTGTAAACATATTCTCTTTACCTATTGGCAAACTGAACAAAACCACATCGCTTTCCCACAGGTATTTTAACATGTAGTAGCTCCCCAAACTGACCAAAGACTTGTCTCAACACGTCATCGGAGACACTAGGGTCCAAATTTCCAACAAATATCTGCACTCAAAAGTGCAAATGTCAATAGAATGTAAAGATAATCCTTAAAGATTAACATTGAAGCAAATTACCCACTGTTGTATTGTTAGGATCATTCTCGCCCTGATTTCCTGGAGAATTCTGGTATGTAGCTGCAAATGACAAATAATGTGAATGAACTTTCAGGGAAAAAAATTGTCATAAGTATCATTTCATGATGAATACTTAGTCAGAAAACCTCCAAAACTCTTCGATAAATTTCAAATCAGCATATCATTGAGGTCAACATAAATTGTTTAACAATCAGCTAGAAAAAAAGTTGAATGGATCTTACCAGAACAAAACCAGCTAAAATTTGGACGAATACCCTAACCAGCTTAACATCTCACAACTACAAATCCTAGAGAAAAGCCAAGCCCTCTTGTGAAAACCTCCTTCACTACTCCATCTCTCTAATGCCAGATTCAGCTACAGAAATAAAGGATAGGAACAGATCTTTGACAGGTTGAACAGAAAGTGAGGCAAGAAAGATAACTGAGCCCCTCTGCACCCACCACTTATAAGTAAAATATAAGGGAGAAAGAAAATGGGTAACTTTAGTCTTTACAGAAACTGCCACAGTAACAACATTTCTCCACTAAAAGCTCCAATCAATGAACAGAAAAACACCCCTCTGCCTCACTGCTCCCACTCCCATTCTCTCCCCTCAACTCTCCCTCACCTCCATAAAACCAAACATAGCAAAAGAAGTTATTTTTCCAGCCTAACATTGTCATGTCACAATCAAATAGGCCATACCATGGCACAATATCACAGCCATACAACTGGGTCTTACTTAAGTATAAAATGTTCCTTCTTACGAAGGATAAGTAAACTGTGTCAGAAAAGCTAAAAAAACTCAAGGTAGACACAAGGCCAACACAGTAACAGCAAATGGCCATCTAGTAGACCATTTGATGATACAAACGCTGGGGTTTCAAACAAAACTAACAACGAAAAAGAACAATAGAAAATCTGCCAAATGATATATGTCCTTCCCATAACTCACGCAGAAAAGGCAGATAACCTTTTCAATATATATATATAATTTTTGCTAGTTTTTACCAAGTTTATATAAGAGAGATAGTGTACAAGCCATGATTAGAAGCACTTCCATCACTATCCAAGACTTTCAGTGTTTGAGATATCAAAATGACACAAATAAGCCAACAAACTAAATGACATCAGTCAAAGATGAAAAGTAAATAAATAATTGGACCCAAGCAATCAGGATAGACAAGGTGTATCCAGTGATTAGTATAGAGAATGGGAACTGATATATGAAGGAGGACCAAAAAGATATGTTTAAGGAATAAAATGACCTAACAAATTGAAAGGAAACTTCCTTGGGAAAGGAGTAAATCTAAAATTGACTAATATCCTTTATACACCAAGGAATTGGAAAAGAAATCTGAGTGTAGCATAATACATGCCACAAGAAAATGATGTAAGAAGCTCATGACATAAACAAAATAACTGACCTAAACATGAGGCCACGCATAAAAGTGGGATCATTTCAGCTGATATCAGTTCCAGGCCCCCCCAATAATGAGAGCCTCTCAGCGTCCTGCTTTAAAGACAACATGAGTTTTATATAAGTTTTTGAATATTTTAATAATTAAATACGCCCAAGTTTAGAAAGGTAAGTACTCGAAGGAAATGAATGGTAACTTCCACCTATCTCTGGGTGCATTAACTGAAATAATGGTAAATTTAGAAGATTCTTTTTAACCGCAGATTTCCACCTTGGAAGAAGATACAGAAAGGACTACAAAGTTGATAAGAAACCAACTAACCAGTTCAAACAAGACTAACCTATAATATGCTAAGAAAATCAAGAACAAATATCAAGTCCATAAGCTACAAGCAATGGGAGTGTGCCAAACCATGCTCACTTCAGCAATTACAATCATCTGCTATTTAAAATACAAAATGCAATAATACCTGTCTGATACTGCTGCTGACCACCCATGGGTTTCTTGTTAGCTGCAGGTCCAACCCGCATGGGCCTTGTAGAACAATACACACCATTCATCTCTGTCATTGCACGCAGTTGTTGATTTTCGTCACCAAATCTGACAAACCCATAGCCCTTAGAACGTCCAGTGGTCCGATCAGTGACAACCTTAGCTCCCTTCACAGATGAATAGTGAGCTCGAAAAGTTTCTTGGAGTACATAATCAGTAACATCAGCAGCCAAATCGCCAACAAAAATTGTATAATCTAGACCATCATCTTGACGCCTCTCACCAGGACCAAGTGTGGCCCAATTAAATCGAAAATTTTGATCAGAATTTGGCATCAATGTGCCATTATATGTCTGCAAGATCCTCTCTGCCGCAGCACGGGTTACAAACTCAATGAAACCATAACCCTCTTGCATGCCTGTTTGCTTATTACGAATGACCTTTGCAGAAATCACCTGTAAACGCCCAAAACTAACCATCATCATTGAAGTAATGCATAAAATATGGGCTGAAAACAGCAATCACAGTAGTTGGATGGACTAAGAATATTTTATAAGTAATAGATAGCAGCTTTCTTCATCTTACATCAGCAGTTGCAGTAAAGCTTAAGGAATTGTTAATCATGCACTAATGAACCAATCTTACCAAAATTCTAATTAATTCTGGCAGCTAGCAGCCAGATAAAGCATAAAACGCAAAAGTTATAGTTCCTCAATCAATGCTGCATTGCTCATCAAATATCAGCAAACTGAGCATAAATATGTTTCCCATGCCTTATAAACGGTGCTTTAGCAAATCTTATGATATTGGTCCAATCTAGACATGTGGTCCAATGGATAGAATATTAATTACATGTTTAGATATGCAAGCCAGATCTTCTAAGAACAAAGCACATGCCAAAGTCAAAGCAAAGCATTTATCTTCTTGTCAAAATAAACTATTTACTCAGTTGTAACTTGTAAGCTAAAAACAGAAAAATGTGAAAAACATCATCGTATATATTTATAATCAAATTTCAGCTGATGAGTGAGCTTATCAGAAATTATGCCGCTGACCACTTTTCAAATACTTCCTATTCAACAGTTATCTTATACCAATTTTCTGCCTACCAGTGCCAAGACATTGATTTTATAACTAAAGTAACACGACAAAAATTCCCCCCCCAAAAAAAAGAAAGTTACACAATAAAAGATATAAGAAATTTAAATCTCATACCCTTCCCTCTCCGCACCTAAAATATAAAGTTCCAGACCCAAAAAGTTTTACAACAAACCATAAACTCAAAAGACACGAAATCATATGGCTCTAACCTCGCCAGTGTTAGAGAAGCAGCCCGTTAGGTAGCTCTCATCCATCCACGGCTGCAAGTCGCCGATCCAAAGCGACTTGATCTCACCAGAGCTAGCATTTTGCGTTGTGGCATAATGCTGCGACGACTGCAGCTGGACTTGGGTCGGGTGGGGTGGTTGCAAAGCCTGAGGAGCCCACCCGGCGGGCGGTGGCACCGGCTGTAGCGGCTGCTGTGGCACTAGCTGCTGCTGTGGCGGCATCATCATCCACGATTGCTGCGACGGCACCAGCGGATACTGCGGGTTCTGCTGATCCGACGGCATCGGCGGTGGAACCACTCCTCCTGGTGCTGGTTGTTGCATTATTACGAGAAAAACCTAGCCGGAGATAACGGTATCCCTGATCGGGATAACAGTATACGAGACCGAAGAGAGGGGCAAACCCTAGCGGGGAAAACTAGATTAAGAGAGAGAGATTCTAACCTCTAGGCTACAAAAGACGACAACTTCTTGGTGGAGGCTGTGAACGAATTTATATACAAGTGGAACAGCGAGGCTTCACCCTGACACGTGGATGTTATATATTGGGTGGATCGTGATAGGCCAGCCAAGTCGGTGGTTTCTGCGGTGAGGATAGTTTGATTTAGGGGTTGGAATGGGCCTGGGCGCTAACTAGATCGTTATGAATATTAAAAAAAATATTGACTCTTTCTTAATAAATTTAAGGAATATTATCTCCACACTTATCAATCCTTTATTTCTACTTACATTTCACTTTCACTTTTTAAGTTTTATACTACTAGTCTGAAGTATAAATATTTTAGGGTAGGGTTTTTATTTTTTAATTTTAATTTTTAATTTTTAATTTTTAATTATTTAATGTTCATTATAATTTTTATTTTAAGAAATGAATTTAAACAATTTAAACAAAATTTGAAAAAATTAAAAAAGATATTAAAAAAATTCTTAACATAATTATTAAAAAATAATTTAAAACATAAAGTAGACAAACATAAAAAAAGCAAAAAAAAAACAATCTTTAGACTTTTTTTATATATTTTTTAATTCTTTAAACTTATTTCTTAAAATAAAAAATACAACAAAATTTAAATAAATAAAAATAAAAATCTTGTTCTAAATACTCAGAGCATAATAACATTCACCTTTTCACTCACTGCAAATAACATTATTCTTTTTAAAGTCAACGATCCTAAGCTTTATTGTGCATTAAAGATCGTAAAGACATACAATTATTTTAATTTTTTTATCTTATAATCACATTATAGGGCACCAATAATAATATATTTTTAATTTTTTAATGTGATTAATAATAATAGTAATAATAATTAATGTCTTTAATGTATATTAGTTTTTTTAAAATCTTGAAAATAATAAATTATTTTTAAATTTTGAAAATAATAAATGATTTTTAAATTTAATAACTTCTTACTGTTCAGTAAAACCAGTAAAAACATATTTATTTTATTTTATTTTTCTTTAAAAATGAAAATATTGATTATTTTTTAAAAATTTTACTAAGTAATTTTATCATACTATAACAAAAAATATTTTAAAGTCATATATATATATATAAATAATAATAATAATAAAAAAATATTTATAAGACCTACTCTTTCTTTATTTTGTATAGAACAAACACTTCTAATTCTTGAAAAATGTCTGTTTGATTCTGTTTTTAAAAATAATTTTTTTATTTATTTATTCTGTAAGAACAGAAAAAATTAGTTTGAATAACTGTTTTTATCAGTTATTTTTAAAAACTGTTTTTGAAAACAGTAACTAAAATTTTATGCAGATAAAATTATTGAAAAATATATATAAAAATATTTTTTATATTATGTTTCAATTTTAAAAATTAATTTTTTTGTCAAAAATTTAAAATTATAAAATATTATTAAGAATTGAAATATGTTAACAATGTATAGGTATTTTTGACATTAAAATTTTCTTTCTCTTTTATTTAAAATTGCTTTTAACTAAAAGTTAAAAAATAAACTTATAAAAATAGCTATTTTTCAACGTTTTTATATCAAAAAATACTTTTATTTAAAAATAGTTACCAAATTATACTTTTAACCAAAAGTCCTTTAAAAAAAAAAAAACAACTTTACCAAAGGGAAAACTGCATCTAAAGTAAACGGGCTCTTAATGAAACAGAGCATAACATTAAAAGCACTTGCCTAGTTTTAACTGGTAAATTATGATAACCTTTTTGAGGTACCACTTGTTATTTTTCTTATTTTTTAAATTTTTATAAAAATATAAAAAAATTAATTTATCCTTCATACTAATATAATAGATAATAATAAATAAAAGTAAATTAATATTTTTATACATTTATAAAAAAGTTAAATATCATTTGAAAAATAATAAGAATGCTAAGTGTTATACTATTAAATTTTAAAGGAATTTATTATAGTTTATCCTAATTTTTAAGTCTTGCTAAATTAACATGTTGATCTTAACATCTTATATGATGGATAATATCTAACTATATGTGTTAGGTATGTTATCATCTAAAATGATAAGTAATAATATTTTGCGTCATATTTTACACCACTTAAAAATCATAAAAATCATATATCATGATAAATAAAATATTAATATATCAAACATCCTCTAAATAGTTATTTAACAAGTTGTAAATAGTTACAAAGTGAGCATATAAGATTGTTACCTTTTATGTATAGTAATTGAAAGGTGTCAAACAAACAATATTATTAGTATAGTTTTTAAAATTGAAGTTAAAATTTCAAATTTGTAATATCCTAAAATTTTTGGGTGAGAATGAAATATTTATCTAAAATTATAACATTGTGCTGTTATGGTCGCATTAAATGCCATAAGGTATTTTGAATAGAAATTTTGTTAGTAGACTTTATATATAAAAAATGGGTGAATCTCTCTAATTATAACTGAATATATAAATATATATTAAAAGTGAAATTAATCTTAACATGTTTATATGTAATTTTAATTAACGTTCACCCATCTTTTATTATGCCTTGTGCAGTTAATAATTTCTTTTGAAAGTATTAGTATATTAACAAAAGTTTACATTTTATCCCGACTGATTAAGAAATAATAAATTTAATTTACATATTGAGTATAATATAGGTCAAATTGTTTATTGGTATTGAATTGATAAATATCAGTGTAATGACTTATTTCAATATCGATTTTGATTGAATTGATCCTCTTTCCTCATCATAACGAAATTCATTTGATTGAGCCATGGATTTGTTCAGCGTATAAGGATCGATGTACTTTGTTTGAAATATTATTAGCAATCTTCCTTGTTAGGCTACCTGTATCTATTGGAAATATTTGATGAGGCTTATGACATCTTAGAGTCTCATTAGATTTTGGGTAGATTTTATGTAAAAGTAATTTAAAAAAAAATAATAAATATTATGTGTTTAGATATAATTATGTAAAAGTAATTTTATTAAAAAAATAAATATTTTATATTGAGATATAAAAATAAAAAAATATTTTTAAGTATATAAAATTAATTAAAATGACATATAAAAATATATTTTTTTAAATTTATAAAATATTTTAGAGACATATTTATTTAAAAAAAAATTTCTCTTTCATTAAACTTACTTTTTTCAAAAATTATAAATTTTTATTTCTAAAAAAAATAAGTGAAACTATTTTTTTTTAAAAAGCTCATCTAAACAATTATAATTGAGATAATTACATTCTTTTAATTAAAAAAGTAGCTTTTTGATATGGCAAAACCATCCCAAATGCACTCTAAATCTTTAAATGAGAAGTCTCCCATTCTCCAAACTTTTCATTAAAAAAAAAAATCATATGATTGATCCATGTACTACCAATTTAACATAGTTATTTTGTAAGCACTCTAAGTTGTCACGCCCCAATTTAGGACACGTGACTGGCGTAGGTAACTACCCTTTAGGTAATTACCTACCAACCTCATATATCAATACAGACAATATCATTGAAATCCACTTATAAATAAACAACGATACTAAAATGTACTTTCATAAAATAGATTCTAAGTCTGAAATTTATTAGAAATTTCGGCAGAGTTTCCCCTGAAATATGGACTATCCC
>JASKGM010027482.1:11445-26961 GCA_034509205.1 Ceratonia siliqua | reverse complement strand
TTTGTCTTCCCTCCCCCCCCCCCTCCCCTCCTCCTCCTCTCCATCATCATTTTCCATCCCCATGTGTGACCACTACGTATTGTTAAAGTTCATCAGATGCTTATACAGAAAGCAGAAAAAGTTTTCCAAATGAAAATGATGCACTTCTATAGTATATGGGGTTATGATTGGAGATGAAAAACTAATTGTTCCCACTTGAACTAAATCATTATCATTGATTGACCAACGAATATTTCCATTTTTATGGAGGGATCATGAATCTCCACTAACCCAATAATTGACTATGTTTCATGCAATTAATTATCAACCCTAAACCATTTGTCAAAAAACCACTGCTCGTTTTGCTGACAAAAGATAAGATATATATTTTTTATAATTCATATGTTAACAAATGTTATAATGCTTGATAAGAGTGTCCAATCAATTAGTCCGGAACTGGCAAATTAAATTTTAGTTCATTTCCAAAAGTTCTTAACTGATGTATCTGATGCTATAGTCTGTTATAATTGGTTTTTTGTTGGACATATATACCGGATTAGATTGAATCGATCCAATCGTCGTTGTATTAAATTTTGAACACCCCTTTTTTATAATATCGATATTGATGACAAAGAACAAAACAGTGCAAACAGATACTCTTTTAGAAAAGCCTTCCCCATAGATTATGCTAGGAATTGCAGTTGCAATTGGTCAGAACTCAGAAGGACGAACAAAGAAATGAAACTCAGAATCCAAGCTTCACCACGGTGTCGGTTTAGAAATTACATTCATATATAGGAAATATGCTACATCTTAATTATATAACCTATCCTGAGAAAGCTTCAAATATCCAGCCGAATAGTACCATAATATTGATGATTAACCTTCGTATAATCTTTTATTTCCTAGCTAGGGTTGGTTACACATGCAAAAACCTTCACGGTAAAACCTCTTTCTAGTCAGGAGGACAAATTTGCGGTGAGATGGGAATTAAGGACATCTTATCAAAGGCACAAATCTCAAACTTTATCTCATAGAAATTATGATATAATTGGTTTTACTAAAAATATTGCAAGAGAAATTAAACGAAAAGAAGTTTCAAGAGTTGGTGCTAATTAGGAATAAGGAGGAAAATTATTAGAGAGTGGGGATGACTAGGGTTGGAGTAGGTTAGATGGACTATTAGGGACTTATTGTTTGGCTTATTGTAGGCCTAATTTTGCCTAACTTATTTAGTAATTTAAGTTAGGTCAAGACCTTTATATAAGCATATTTAATTAAATAAGTCAGACATTTATATTAAAAGCATGACCTTTAAGCTTATAGACCGACCTATATTTATTTTTATAATATAATATATATTTAATCTTTTAGGTCAATGTCTATTTTTAATCTCTTTCTTAACATGTTTAAATAGATTAATAAGGTAGGTCAAACCTATTTTCTTATTTATGATAAGCCAATGAATCAAGCTCAAACTATAATTTTGCTACACAGACCTAACCTAACATATTTAGTCGTAGAGATGAGTAGTCAGTTAGTTCTTCAACAACTATCTCAACTCTAGGTACAATTGGACAAAAATGAAATAGCGCACTTACAAATAAGTGACCAATGGATGTTTGTTTTTGGATATACAATTATCCCAGTAAGAAAAGATCAGTTGTTATCTGAATCCCATAAAATCTTAGCACGCGTAGAACCTGGCCAGTCCTTGCCTATGGCTATACTAGTACTTGGCTAGCAGTGTATGGTTAAGAAAGTGCTAGTTTCCGATAAAGGGTTTAATTATCCTTCTTTCTTGCTTTCTTCTTTTTTAGCCCTATGAGTCATGTATTCAAGTGCATGCAGAAAAAGGATTAATTAGGAGGGAGATCTTTTCCACAATTTGACACATTGTTTGCAAAACTTGGATCATAAAGCAGAAAAAAGGAGACTGACTTGCTTTCCTTTTCCTATTAATTTCCCTAACATGCTCTAAAAAGAGGGAGACTGTGAGACATACAGACATGATGGGAGTGGAATTTAACTAACATAGGGAACATGATAAGAATAATGAATTATTCGTAGCCCCCTAAGTTTGGCCTTTGCCTCCTAAAGCCGTACCTATTTATGCAGCATCATCATGGATGATCATGATGACGAGGACTTCAACATACATAACGTGGCATTCTCCTATTTATATCTTGCCCCACATGCGCCCTCTATCCATTGGTCATCAGCAATTTCTTGTCATACTCTAATTGGAAAAGGGTCACAAACACTTTGCTACTATATGTATACATATAAATATATATACATGTTGTCAGTGTCTAGATTGATTTTTCTCAAAATCTTAATAATAATATTTTTTTTATTTTAAATTATTTATTATTTAAAATAATAATATAAGAATTAAAATAATTATTAAATAATATTAATTATAGTAAAAAATAATTATACTTAACTAAATTATTTTTATTAAAGTTAACTTAAACTTTTGTTACTATTCTATTGAAAATAACAATAAATATAGAGGTAATATTAAAAAAATAATAATTAATACTTCATTGGTAATGTAAAACGATAGATAATTTGAAATAAAATAAAGCTCTTAAAATAACAAATAATTGAAACGGAAGAAGTATATGTTAAGCATTAAAATCCATGAAGATATGCTTTCAAGAATGGTTAGCAAAATACTATTATATATTTTCTATAGCCTAACCTGTTCTATATGTTTTTAAGTGGTTGGTCTCCCAGGAGAGAGCAAAGGATGAGTGCTAGATTAAATTAATGTAAAATGGTTGGCTTCAATATGTTTAATAAATATGGTCTAATAGTTTATGCATTTGAGAGGAAATTTGAGACCAAATCATGCTCCCTGGAAAGGTTTTAACCTATTCCTCCCAGGTTGGTAGCAAAACAAAATGTGCTTCATTATAACATAATTTTTTTGGTCCGGCATAATCGCAAATTTGTGATGACCACCAAGTTCACCTTTGTGTGGCAAAATAAAATGTTCTTCATGATTGACACACTGGATTGTGAAAAATTCAAAGGTGGAAGCGATTAGAATCATAAATTAATCCAACATTGTCGGCAATTGATGATCCTTTACATGAAATTTTTTTCTTGCAGTGTTAGATGGGGAATGATGAAAGATGCTATATAATTATGCCCACACTCAGAAAACTAGGGCTCAATTAGGACCTAGGGCTTCGCATTGAACAGGCTAACCTTTAGTTATGCCCATCGGCCACCATTTAAGAAAAGGTATCACAAATATATAATTTTTTTATTTTAAATTATTTGTTATTTTATTTTATTTTATTTTAAGTTATTTATCGTTTTATATTATTAATGAGATATTAATTGTTATTTTTTTAATATTATTTTTATTTATTGTTATTTTTAATAGAATAGTAATAAAAGTTTAAATTAATTTTAATAAAAATTATTTAGTTAAATATAATTATTTTTTATTAAAATTGAGATTATTTAATAATTTTTTTAATTTTTATATTATTACCTTAAAATAAAAAATAATTTAAAACCAAAAAAAAATACTATAGAATAAGATGAAAAGACATAATGCAATTGGAAAAGCTCATACCTTATCAGTACTAGTGCTCCTTGGATACTCAACAAATAAAGCAGAGTGCCAATAATTTCAAGTTTCAACAGGGGTAAGTTATATTTGTTTAGATCAGGGCCATTTATCCCATAAAAGTACACAAATAATAAGACTGCATTTGGTTTGTAAAAATGTTTTCCATTTCCATTTTCTAAAAAGTTTTTATTTTTAAAATTTCAATTTTTTAAAAACGTGCTTGCTTAGATTTATTTTCATTGTCACTTTTTAATTATTTTTTGTTGATGTAATTTAAGTATAATAATTGTGTTTTTATACTTTTGTTGGTTGTCCCACATCTTTTTTTCTAATGATGAGTGATTATGACTAAAGATGTAGTTATAATAAAGTCTATTCATTTATTATTAAAATAATGATTTAAACTAAATTTCAAAAATGACACTTTATATTATTTGAAAACACTGAAAATATCTTTTAGTAATTTTCAAATTTTTCAAAAATGTGAACTCCAATTCCTACAAAATAAAAACAGTAAAAGTCATGAAAACACATTTTCATACTTGTTTCTTATTTCTACTAAAAATCAAAACAAAAAAAATGATAAAAGCAGACGCAATCTGAATGTTTGGCTTGGCCAGGTGTCGGGTTATAGGAATCAAAACCTTCCCTTTCTTTTCTTCTTCAAAGTTCTATTTGTATTATTCTCTTTATATAACTCTTCTAACATTAAATAAGGATTAGGAGAACGAATCCCATGAGTGCAAATCTATATAAAATTAAAAGATTGCTTAAAATTGATTCTCTTTTATTTAAAGTCGCTTATACATAGTGGGCATGCCGGCATGCACAGTGCTATATTAAATTATACTTTTCTATAAAATTAAAGGAGAGAGTTTAGAGAGAATAAAATATAACCTCTCATAACCTACATATACAGATAATATATATATATTAACACATTCAAACATATATCAACATAAGAGTGAAAATGAGAGATGGATATAGACTTCATAGTGTTTTAATTTGTCACGTTCCATCTTTCCAGTTTTAACTAAGCACACTTTAATACTGGCCTAACTTTAATTTACGAAAACATGTAGTGAGAAAAAGATGGTGTAGCTAGCTTTTCTTATATTGTCCGCCTTTTGATGTACAAATAGACACCTGAAATCAAAGCCATATGAATACCCAAAAAAAAAAAGATAAGGATAAAGATTGTTGGAAGAGGATATTTATCTGTTTAACTGTACCCTTTTTTCTTTGTAACATTTACACCTATTTATGGTAAGTATCTGTATTATAGCCAAAATAATCATAGCAGTAAAACTAGTTTAGTTCGTACCTTACCCAAAAGAAAGTGTCTTGGAAAAGAATGCTATCGTCCTTCAGATTTTGAATACCTGGTAATTATTTTCCCTCCTTGTTTCCCACCCAGGGAATAAGGCCAAAGAAATATTAATAATGTAATATGTACTACTATCTTAACGAACGACTCCTAAAATCTAAGATTCAAGAATCAAATAACTATAATGCTAACAACCAACTCTTTCATGTCCTAAACTTAATGACATGCAGAAGGCTCAATGAGAACTTGTTTTGTTTTCTGTGCTCAAGTAAATCTAGCCAGTAGGGGGAAAGAAATAGTATAAAGATCATGAGACCAAATTTAATAAACTAGCTAGTACTTCATATTGCATATATCGACAGATAAAACTCCAGGAGTAAGATTTATATCGGTGAAATAAAACCCTATCTCATCTCCATATTAGATCAACAAATAGAGGGAGATTAGTTATCTTTCTGAAGACTCAGAATATAGCAGGCTCTTCTTTTGCTTTTTAGCTCTAATAATAATTATGGGCTTAATCAAGCAGGAATAAGGTTTAAGAAAAGTGTAGGGAATTATGAAAAGTCCAAAGGTGGGGTGATAACCATAAGTAACAAGACAAAAGATGAGAGAGTATGGTTTGAAAGCAGCAGCAGAAGGGAAACTGCATATAGAGTTTGACAAAAGAGTCCTACTTATTTACAAAAGCATGAATTTTGATTTGTTTCTCGGCCTGCACGTTCATATATGAATGACGTGACAATGAAATTATGACTAACACTGTCCTCTCTGGCAGTTCATGAGAAAACAAACTTTGTGCCATTGAGGTATAAACAGAGTTAAAAGTATAGATAGCATTGGTTCTTCCAATTTCGTGACTAACATGTGGTGCCATCTGCACCGCATAATCTCTTGCCCAATACCACTTGTTTATATATATAGCTCTCTTTCTCTTTCTCTCTGTGTCTGGCAGAAAAGCCAATGTTCCCAGGACCCTACATTCCCAACACCACCAAGTCGCCAACAGACTTGGAAGTGCTACACACTGCAATAAGTCAGTCATTATTTGTTAGGTATCACGGAGCTTTCACACTTGTGAAGCAAAGGCTAAATAGCTTCCAATTCACAGTATATTGTATTCTATACAGAGCCACCACCCTAACTAGTAACAAGTTCTTCCAATGCTCCTCTGATCTCCCCATGAACATCACGTGCACCTGTCCCCACGTGATACCCTTTTCAATAAGACAAAAGGGAGATGAAAACAAAGCATCATAAGACAAATAAATAAATAAAGAAATATGGTTTCAATTCTCGGATGAATGTAACCACCCAATTTGTCAGCATACATGTCCTAATTAAATAACCTCTTCAATTTATCAACATACCATGAAATTATGTCCTTAATTATTAATATAAGTGAATAAAATATTTATGAAAAGGACTTAATGTAAACCATAAAAAACATATGGATCCTGATTAGGGGACCCAGTATAGTAATCTGACATGCACCGCTATCACTCAACTCAAACACCAAGAAGCTCATAGTAGGGGCCCGAACTGAGAATCACTCTTGATCCCAAACCAAAACGAATCATTATACTGTTTCCAAACACATGAGATAGTGCCTTTAGATTATGAACAGTGTCATGATCAATTCATGGGACCTTAAAGTCAAATGGTCCCCAATCAAGAACCCAATCCATGCCTTGTGCTCTCACTGATCTTTACTTATTAAGGTAAATTTTTATCGTGAACCAAATTGGAATACCCTGGTAACTGGTAACAAGTACCTAAACAGAAAGTAAAATCTTTTTTGGAAAAATCTAAATACACATCATGTGTGTATGTGTAATCCATAGAATCTCAGTGCATATTGTCAAAAAAAACCCCTAACAATTATATACACCACACTACATGTTGCCACCTATCATCATGCTAGCTATGAAACTTTCTGTATCTTTCCTTACTTCCAACTTTTTCTTTTCTTTCTATTTATATCTTCTCTTTGGATCCAAATTCAGGCTATACAAGGAAGATACTTCTTCTCTCTTATTAACCTTTACCTAGTCCACATTAAATCTGTACGGGAGTGTTTGAATTGTTTTTAAATATCCTTAATTTAGTAATTAAAATTTATTTTTGAGCTAGATTACTATAATTAGATATTATTTAATAAATCTTGATAATTTTGTTTTCAAATTTCAAATAAAGTAAAAACTATAAATTAATAGAGATAGAAATAAGAAATATTTTTATTCAGATAAAAACAATTTCATAGGTCTTTAAATTAATTTTTTACCTCAAAATTTGATCAAATAATTTTTCTTTTCAAAATTTAAAAAATCAATAAACATATAAGATATTAAAATTAACTAATGGTGACTAGCTTCATTCAGTTTTTGAAAATATATACCACTTTAAAGATAAAGTAGCTATTTCAAACCAATTAGTATGTTCCCTTAGACATACCTATGTTCTCTACTTTAACATCACCCTCTTTCAAAAAAAAATATTAATAAATGAGGACTCGTGTATACTGATATTTATTTATAAAGACTAAGTTGAAAAATATAGTAATCACCCCCACATAATTGGTTTTTTGATTTTTTTAAGTATCAGATTGTCTATAAAAAGGAGTCACCCCTTTGAGTTTGACTAAGCCGCCCAAAAACTCCCCTTCAAATTGCCTTCTGTTTTGTCCGTGCACCTCTAAACCTCTTCTTCTGTGCCCTGCCTCCCAAAGCAACACTCAACTCCCTTATCTCCCTTTCTCAGAGGAACTATGGTGTCAACATCTTCTGGTTTCTTTGAGCATGGAAGCGTTTCACTTGTTGAAGTCCTCATAATAGTACTCCTGAATTTTCTTATACCTCATCATGAAGCCAACATGTGCTGCAATAACTCCGCTGCCACCCAAACACTTCCTCCCTACGAGATCCTTTCCTCATTGCAAAAACTAGCCCTTGATGGCTACATCAGCTTACAGGACGATGAACTTGGAGCCAAGGACTTTGGCAACATGTACCATTTTCCTCCTCTGGCAATCCTTCATCCAAAAACAGTCTCTGATATTTCACGCATGATAAAGCATGTTTTTGAAATGGGCTCTGCTTCAGAGTTAAAGGTTGCTGCTAGAGGCCATGGCCACTCTCTTCATGGTCAGGCACAAGCACATCAAGGCTTAGTTATTAACATGGAGTCGCTTCAGGGACCAGAAATGCAAGTACACACTGGAGAACTGCCCTATGTGGATGTTTCAGGCGGTGAGCTGTGGATAAACATTCTGCATGAGACCCTTAAACATGGGCTGGCTCCAAAATCTTGGACCGATTACCTTCATATTACTGTTGGGGGCACTCTATCAAATGCTGGAATAAGCGGGCAAGCTTTCCGGCATGGACCCCAGATCAATAACATCTTCCAGCTGGAAGTTGTCACAGGTTTGTTCAAGCAAAATCTATTCCTTCCCCACCAAATATGGTTTTGTAGTACGGTTTTGGCCAAACTCTCAGCGTATCAGAAGGAGAGGTTTCGTTTTATACTCAGCTCAATGACTATAGTACCCTCTTTTTTTCAAGTGTCAAATAATGCTACATTCAATAGACTAAGAATATTCTGGGGCAAACTTTTAACATGTTCTGGTGTATGTAAAATATTTTTGTTGTATAGGAAAAGGAGAGGTGGTTACCTGCTCAGAGAACCAAAATGCCGACCTATTTTATGGTGTCCTTGGAGGACTTGGTCAATTTGGCATCATCACCAGGGCTAGAATTTCTCTTGAACCAGCTCCAAAGATGGTATGTGATCTATAAATTAATGAAGACAAACTAGCTCCCAACAATATCTATTTAATTATGACATAATCTAATACTTTTGCCAGGTGAAATGGATTAGAGTGCTGTATTCAGAATTCTCTATATTTGCCTGGGATCAAGAGTATTTGATATCGCTTGAAAATGCTTTTGATTATATTGAAGGATTCGTAATCATAAATAGAACTGGCGTCCTTAATAATTGGAGATCTTCCTTCGATCTCAAAGACCCACTTCTAGCCAGCCAATTTACTTCAGATGGGAGGACTTTCTACTGTCTTGAAATGGCAAAATACTTCAATCCTGATGAAACTGAAGCCGTGAATCAGGTGAGACATCCCAAGTAACGCATTTAATTGCATGTGGGTAAGGGACTAAGGGTAACAACTAACAACACAGTCCTCACTAAAGGAAGTTCTCATTTTGACTTATTCAAATGCAGAGTGTTGAGCATCTCTTGTCAGAACTGAGTTATATTCCCTTCATACTCTTCCTATCAGAAGTTTCTTACGTGGAATTCCTGGACAGAGTGCACGTTTCTGAAATGAAGCTAAGAACAAAAGGATTATGGGATGTTCCCCATCCTTGGCTGAATCTTCTTATCCCAAGCAGTAAAATTCAAGATTTTAATCAAGAGGTGTTTGGCAAAATTGTTGTGGATACAAGCAATGGTCCCATACTAATTTACCCCGTCAACCAATCAAGGTACTACCTTGTCGACCTTAATTAATCTCTATTAAACTCTTCTTTTATACTCCCAATCTCAGTCCTTTCCTCCCTCTTCCTGTTACAGGTGGAACAATAAAACATCTCTGGTTACCCCTGAGGAAGATGTTTTCTACCTAGTGGGATTCCTGTCTTCTGCAGTTCCATTTTCTACAGGGAAAGACGGCATAGAACACATTCTAAACCAAAACAAACGAATCCTAGATTTCTGCGCTCATGCCCAACTTGGAATCAAGCAATATCTTCCCCATTACAACACCAAAGAAGAATGGCAGGCCCACTTCGGGTCTCGATGGGAAGCGTTCACAGGAAAAAAATCTGCATATGATCCACTCGCACTTCTTGCTCCTGGTCAGAGAATCTTTCAAAAGGCGATATCAGCCTCAAGTTAGAGAGTAATGTTGTAAATTGCTGAAAATTAAGATTATGTATGTTTCCGGCTTTTAATAATTGTAAGCATGGCCGTTGCATTTTCCTTTCGGATGAATAGATATTTTATATTTTTGTTTTGTCGGAGGAGATAGGAGTAGGACAAAGGAGAGCAAAGAAAATTGAATTTTTTTTATTAATTTCATTTAAAATATATTTAAAGATATTATATTTTAAAACGTTATTTCATTAAATTTAATAAAATATTAAAAATGACCTAAATCACTAAAAAATTATATTATTTTAATTTTTATTATAGCATTTGAAAAAAATATTACATAGAGAAAAAAGTAATTATTTTAGGAGAAAGATAAAACAGTGAACCTATATTTTATTTCCCTTCCCCTCCTTTAGATCTAAAAACCTCAAACCAGAGCACACTTTCTCCCCTTTTCCTCTTTTTCCCCCCCATCCAAACAGGCGTGGCATTCCACTTTCTATTGCATTATGAAGTTTTACCAAATAAAAAAGTGAAAATAGAGGAATAAGTTCCTATAGTTCAACAAAATTTTTAAAATATAATATACAGAAACATTATATTTTATAACTATCAATATCTTATAAAATTATACTTTCTTTTTTATATTATCAAGACACCATTTTAAAATAATTTAAAACACCAACAAAAATAAATCTGTTAAAATATTCTAAAATACAATAATTTAAAGATAACTGAACAGATTTATCCCATTTTAGAATCTAACCACATCTCAATTCAAAAGCACAAACTAAACCCAAGCTAATCCACTAGCTTAAAAAAACTATGACAAGAAAGGTTTTACTCAAGCATTTACAACTTGGCGAAAAGATACTTCCCCCGCGTTTTCTTTCCTTTTCTAGACAAACTAATTAAAGGGCCAAGGCAAGGAAAAAAGGGGCGGGGGGGAGAATCCCTCACCGCTTGAGCTGAGCCAAGCTAGCCAGAAACACAATATTATCATACAGTAAACAAGAAGTTACAAACACTAGTGCACATAACAGTAAGGGAACAATTATTCCCCTTTTGCTGCTCCGGTCCAGCCAAGGCCTGGTCTGCTTACTTCCCCCTGCGGTTCTTCATAATCACGTGCATCACGAATTGAAGCTTCAAAGTCAGTAGAATCACTTGCAACAGGAAGAAAGCTACTGATGTCATCTCTGGCACCAAATCCTCCAGCCCTAATAACATCATCAGGTGTTATGGCTGCCTCCATGTTAACTTCCCCAGATGCATCAATCTTTTCGAAAGCTGCACCTTCTCCACCTTTCCAATCAGCTACCTTTGTCTCTGCATCATCTCTCGAGGATCTTGTAAAAGTTTTCATGGCATCTTTCTCATCATTCTCAGAATGACCGGTTTCAGCTGACACGTCATCCATAGGAGTGCTCTCATTCTTATCTGATAAACTCACATAGACAGTCAATTTGCCAAAGGAATCATGTAAAAGGCCATTACATCGTAAATTAAATAAGAATCATCTAAAATACAGAATTATTAAGTAAAAATGGTCCTACTAGACATTTATAGGAAAGTGATTATAAGGTTGTGTAATTGTGAAGTTATCATATGTGACCCTTAGCAATGGCATACTTCAAACCCAATTCCACATCAGTTCTAAATTAGTTGAGAAGAACTTCAAATAAACTTATAATGGTGCGCAAGACCGAGCATTCCCTCCTCATAGTCAAACTATAGTAGGCAGAAAAAGAAAAATGTAAAATAGATAGGTGTTTACACCCTCATGAATGGATTAAAAATTATGCTTGCTGACTATGCTGTAACATGCTTTATACACCTCCCCACGCCTATAAACTCATTAAAATAGTCAAAATAAATATCAAGAAACTCATACTAAGACTTCCAAAGGCCAAAACAACTATGAAAAGTTTGGATCAGATGCAAAAAAAATCCCCATGAAATGCATAGTCAAGTTCCAGAAGAATAGTCTGTGACATGCTAAGCATGTCATTGAGATTCTAATTGATCTGTTCTTACGTCAAAACTTAAAAGAAATTCAAATTGATCTCCTTCAAATATAATGATGTGTCAACCAATTTTCATGTCTTTATCTAAATGAAAATTGAAATCAGTAAATTCAAAAACTAGACATAAATTACATTCCAGAATTCACTATCAAACAATACAGATAAAAGTAATTAATAATACTACTCACCATGCATCATTTTATCTGATGTGTACTCCATCCTGAAAGACAAACTTTCATGAACAAAGCTGCATTATTTTCCTATTTACGTCAATTCACCTTCTTGTTAGGGCTAAAATCCACCACAGAAACTTCTGAAAAATCCTAACCTACAGAAAGAAGTTAATTAAATTAGTAGCAGTGTTATCTGATCCGATCTATGGTGTATGTTGTGAGATTATCATGTACTTACTCTAAACTAGAGAAGGACTTTGACAATTATTGTAGAATTAAAAAAACAGGAAAGTAGATGAGAAGAAAGACCCCACTGCAAGTGCAATATCAATTGAGATTCAAGACCCATCCAAAAAAGTATTGGTGTTCACACAATTACTAAACAGGGTCTGATTACTCTGTTTCCTCTCTCCCTGACCGATAAAACATGTCGGAAGTTATTAGGCCGAACTTCAAAATATCTATGTGCAGGACCAGTCAGAAACTTCTGGCTTAAATTGAATTCTATTTACAATTATAGTGCATTATGAAATAAAGTCATACTCCTTAAATTTTAAAAATGAATGGGTATTATGACCAATAAACTTCAAGGGGATAGTGAGAAGATCATGTTTATCGGTTTATACATCGATAATGTTTTGTCTTACTTCAGGCTACCATAGGAATAAGAAATATATCTGTTTCGACCCCCCCCCCCCTCTCCCCCCCAAAAAAAAGAGAAAAAGAAATATACCTGTTAGCTTTGGCTTCCTCATAAAATAAAATAACTTGAAAACACAATCTTAAGCACCTATCAAGTTGTCTAATTGCAATTTCGGACCCACTATGGGAAGATAGTGTTTATGGCATCTGTGTGGTGTTTAGAACACGTTTTATTTCCGGGAATCTACTTGGTTGACATGCAAAGAGATTGGAGAGCTATCCTGTATTAATGTTTAATACTAATAATTGAGAAACATACTATAACAGATGACAACTGGAATTCTTGTCCAGTTGCAGGGTAACAGTTGATTTAAATTAAATTTACACCAGAATGCTACATTAATTCCTCAAGGAAGTCGAAATAAATTCTTTACTAAAAAACCAACTAATTAATATTGTAAGGCTGTTTACTGCTGATAGCAGCCAAGTCACCTAAAAATTACAAGGAGAATTACATCTATGTTCATCTTAACAAAAGTTTGCACTTTAATTCTTCAAAGTGAGGTTATTAAGCAAAAAAATATTGTTTGATCAGTTGTAAAATATTTCAATATTCTGTTATAAAATATGATTATAAATCAAAGTGGACAAATAATTTCTTATAAAGAACTAAACAAGAAAACTTTCAAGATTATTTTATTATCAACAAATGATTATAATTATGTAATAAACTATTATTGTAATATAGTTAATATCCCTTGCATTTATATACAGCAAATTTTGGAATTACTGGACCTACCCCCCTTTAAAGATTGTCAAAATCTATCATATGATTTAAAAAAGATATTAGTATCTGCCTTTTACTAAGCAGAGTATGTAGAACAGATACTAATTTGGAAAAATGATCTCTCAGCAAGCACTCTATATAATATACACTAACTTATTTTTTGTCAAAAAATGTTTTTTGTGGATAAAAATAAAACGACATATTATTACTCTATAACCATCTCAAAAACCAAGAAGGGTTGAATACACTATCACTTACGTGGCCTAAACAGACACCTTGAGTACATAGTGAAAGAAAAACTTGAGATTTTAAAGGAGCCATTGGAGGCAATCTGATACATTTACACGAATGCTTATATGGTATTTGAATCACAAGAATTCAGCTGTCCAGCTATACAGTTATTGAAATATCAGCAAATATTCCAAATCATAACGGATGCATGACTGAGATGGAGGCAAATATGATTAAAGCTATGCACCCTTTAAACAAAAATGAAACAGACAAAACAAAGAACCTAATATAAGGTCAAAAAGGCCAAAACAAATAAAGTACGAGTTAATTCAAGTTATTTAATACAAGATTTTGGAGATTGTGAGAATAGGAGAATTCAATTAGAACTGATGATTTATAAATTAACAGATATGACCCTGCAGTAAACTCTGTGTTTTCTCTTGCAATAGTGCATTGGAGATGCACCACCATGCCTTGTAAGGGAATACAGCAAAGGATCACATTCCCCCCTCTCTCCAAAGCAGGAACTATTAGATCATGTATCCTGAAGGAATTGTTAAACTTTCATATTGTTTACATTGGTTGAAAGTTCATATTATTGAGGCACGCTTATTGAAACCATTCCCAATTTTTCTTCCACTCATGGTGTTTCGACTTAGTTACTTAAGACTGCCAAAAATCATTCCTTCTTATCTACAGACTTCAAGAGAAAGTAGAAGGCTTTAGGACATAAGTGAAGAAAACTACAATTTAGCAGAAGATAAAGACGAATTATCTAAGCCTGTAGTCTTATCGTTGTTCTACCTCCCTCCTCCCCAAAAGAAAGATTTGCAGGCAGATGCATATGAATGACTGAGACTCCCCATAGCACATAACCCCTTAGTGTCACTAAGAACGAAATAATCAATTTCTGACATTATTTATTTTTCCTGCTTGGAGTGGGCTCATGCTTATCCTATAGATGTGCTCCTTGGTAGAAGTGAAACTGAGGCGCAGGGAGGGGAAGATTGAAATATAACAACTCACCAAGCATGCCTTTGTTTCCTACAAAGATGAATGGCCAAAAGTATTTTGAGCTCATCTTCGGAATTCATCGATTCCAAATCTCTTGTAGAACATTAAACAGAATGCAAAGTACAACTACATGCCATAAGAAATCTATTAAGCCAATACAACTCTCCTACCCATCCACCCCCAAAAAAATCTCTAAATCTAAAATGAATGGATTGTGCAATGTGACAACATAAACACACACCAATAAAACAAAAGAAAGAAAGAAACCCTTGAACAAACTAAATTTTAATTAGTTCGTCAGTTATTTTATTGCACCAGGTATTCGAGAAACGAATCAAAACCAAAGTTCGAAGGATGTTAGTCTTATTCAATACCCCATGAGACTACCAAAATAAAACATGTACTTGAGCTGCCCAACCGATTTTGCAGGCTCTATAAAACCGAAATTTGCATTGCCCAGTTCAATTTTCTTGTGATTAATTTAGTGATCCTCTTCGAAAAGAAGAATTAAGCAGTACCTGGAAGAATGGAAGAACTACCGATGAAAACAGGTTCTTGCAGTTTAGTGAGGGAAACGAGCAACGCAAAAGCCGGAGTCTGAGACAGATGTTAACTGGACTTCTGAAACCGACCTGCGTTTAAGCAACGTGGGGTGGAATCATTGGTTAATTTGTTGGCTGAAAGGAGAAACCCAAAGGGCGCGTTTGTTTTATTACCTGTTTTCGCTTTTCACTGTCATTGTTTCTTTCTTTCTTCCTTCTTTTTTGTTCGACCAAACACAGTCTTAAGCCTTTAACCCTAGTCCGATATTTTTGTTTTCTTGACGACCAAAGGGAAGAACTTTTTTTTTTTTT